>LZPO01057484.1:4015811-4038477 GCA_001675575.1 Neotoma lepida
GGGAGGAGGGAGGAGGGAGGAGAGGGGTTCTGTGGTTGGTATGTAAAATAAGAAAATCTTTTAATTAAAAAAAGTCATAAAAACAAAAGAAAAAGAAAAAGTTCATGCTCAAATTCTTTTTTAAATTTATTTTTAAAATTATATTTGTTTGTGTATATATATCTATGTATGGATCTATGCACATGAGTACAGGTTCCCACAAAGGACAGAAGAGGGCATCTGATCACCTTAGAGCTGGAGCTACAGGCAGTTGTCAGCCATTTACATAGACCAAACTCTGGTCCTCTAGAAGAGCAATACATGCTCTTAACCATCCATCTCTTCAGCCCAAACTCAAATTCTTTAATGCACTGTTCTTTAACCTACAAACATCCATTATTTGGTGTCAAGCCTCAGGATACACCCAGAATACCACTGAGAGGAGTAGAAATTTATTTATGAAGGCATTTACAGATTTAAGGGGGTATACCACCATGCGTGTGCTCAATCATATCAAATGATTGAAGGCGAGAACCCACAGTGGAAAACAAAGAACCAGTGTGGAAATTTCATAATACAAATGCTTTACTAGTATTTTTGGAGTCCAGTGGTCCAGTAGTATCAGCAAATTTTACTATGACTTGTTGAATATTTGGCAGGATAGTGGGTCATGAGAAAGACAAGCAGAGACTGTTGAGAGGAACAAGAACCTTTGCTTAGTTTAGATTTATGGAACTGAGGTTTATTGCAGATCACAGGAATACATAGAAAAATCAAAACATGGCTGGAAAAGGAGCAAAGGGCAAAGGGAAACTATATTTTTATTATTGGGAATGCAGCTGAAGTCCCTTATCTCCTATGCCATGCGTCTCTGTACCTCTAGCAACTGAGTGGATCAACGGACCAACCTTTCATGGGTAGCGACCCTACCAGCTACCCAGAAATATCTGTCTCCCATCACTCATGAAACAGTAGTAGAGGAAGAAACTTCGGGTCAACATCCAGCATTGGCAGAGAACCTGATGCATATACCCATGATTTTAGCATCAGAGTGTGTGGTAGCAGTCAAAATTATTCGTACCGATGTGGCAGTGTGTATGTGTGCGTGCTTGCTCATGGATTATAATTGCATTGCATTTCTTTTAATTATCTTATATTTTGCCTCTGCTGTCATTTCAGTTGCAATTTCACAAACATACTTTCTCTTTTCCTGACAGGAGCTTGTACTTATTCCTGAGTCTAATTGTTTTTGGCATCCTTCAATTTCACATTCTTCAAAATACTGTCCGTGAGATGCCATTTACTAATGATTGATGACTTCACTGTTCTGCCAAGTAATTGTCACCTAGTTGGGTGCTTGGGTTTATTTTTTTAAGTGCTGGATGATACAAAAATATTTTTTGGGTACTAGGGATGAACTGTAGTTTGAGCTGGTGACAGACCTAACACCCAAACCCAAAGCCTGTGTTGCTTTCTTCATATCAAGTTGACCAAAATAACCAATAGGTGAAATTATCATTTCAAGTTATTGACCAATCTGCACTGGGTGAGAGCTGGGTGTGTTGGGTTTTTATCCTTTTCAACAAGGTTGTGCTTCACACCATGGTTTTGTTAGCTTGCTGTCAATTCTTGGGATGATGGCAGTTCAGCTGAGTTAGGACAAGCCCCACAAGGGGGTGCTGGGACTACCTTTCCCCTCCACTCCCCCATTACCAAGTTCAGGCTTTTGTCTCTAGTGACAAAGGAGGAAGTAAGTCTCTGAACTAGAAGACAGTTCTCCTATGTTACAGAGTTAGTCTAAATAAATAGTAGGTTCTGTGTGTATTATTGAAAACACCAGCCAGAACACACCACCACGGCCCTTTCTAAGGCATACATCAGTATTCCATGCTGTAGCTTCCTGAGTTTATCCATTAATGACATAAGATCCAGTTTCTCCTTGCCTATCCGTGGATTGTAAGGGCCTGCTTTCCTCGTGGACCACTCAGATGACAGCTTACTTTAAGTTTGAATATAAAATAAGCCTTTAGTTTTCAGCATTTTCAGGAATTGAGACGAGTTATTTCCAGAATCTGACTAGAAAAAAATTGTGCCCCCTTTTTTTTCCTGCAGAGCAGTTTTTCTAAGTGACACAGTCTGATGGTTAATTTCTGAGTCACAACAGCAGCGTGTATACAATTACACTATAATTATGTGCTTATATATCCATCTTTCTCACTAAATTGGTGACTCCCTCCAGGTTGGAGTCCCATGTCACTCATTTATGTATTGAAATGCATATAATAGTGCCTACACCACCTAGCAAATTGCCAGCAAATGCATATCCACAGGGACTTCCTCATTCAGTCATTCATGTGCATGATTTTTAATCACCTTGAGGTTGTTCTTTCTTATTTTCTTTTTAAACTGATTATCGAATCTATGTGACTCGTGTGTGTGTGTGTGTGTGTGTGTGTGTGTGTGTGTGTTCGCTTGCCCATCGGTGTGCATGTGGAGGACAAAGGTCAAGACTGCTGTTTTCCTTTAAGGCTCACATATTGTTTTTTGAGACAGCATCTCTCATTCAACCTAGAACTCTTCCTTTTAGCTATGCTGGCTGGCCAGCAAGCCTGCTGTGATCCACCTGTCTCTGCTCCCCGCCCCCCAGCGCTGGGGTTACAGGTGTGTATGTACAATGCCTGGCTTTTAGATGATTTCTGGGGATTCCAGTTCAGTTCCTCATGCTTGAACAGAAAGCAGTTTAACCAAAGAGCCATCTTCATAGCCTTGTGAGTTTTATTTTCTTTCTTTCTTTTTTTAAATTAGGAAAACAGTACAAAAAATTCTGAGGAAAATTGTCAGTAAATGATACCAAATTCCTCTTTGCTCCTCAGAGATGCAGGTCATGAAAGCTGAAGAGATAGGTATTATTTTAGAAGATGAGTGTTCGGTGACCATGTTCTCATCTGTTTTAGACTCATTTCGTGTCAGTGTCAAATTTACCTGCCTGTACACTCTGTCCTTGGCTGAGAATCAGGAGGCAACAGCTTCCTGTACCCCCTGCTTTCTGTGTTTTCCATGAACGTGATTTGTGTACAGACTACAAGCCTTCTAATTCTTACTCTTGCTGAGTGAACGGAGCTGTAAATAACTCGACCTTCCAGACATGATTTGTTCCGGTCCAGGCCCCTCTTTTTAGTCATCCTTGGTTAAACATCTAATTTTTGTATGTGCCCTTTTTCGTATCTGAGTTCATCAAATGACTTTATTATTCATTTCCCATTTTGTTCAGGGAAGCTCCGAAATGTTTAAGGCTTGCAAAATGGAAGCATGATAAAATATCACACATCACTAATACAGTCAAATTAGTGCATGTGATTTGAAAGCTTATCAGTGCATTAAAGAACTTCATTTTGATCCTGTCTGTTTTTAAAAGGCCAAACACATTAATAAAATGTCTGCAAAGATTTCTTTTTTCTTTTCTTTTCAGGATAGTGTGAGGGGCTGAATGTTGAACTTGGTTGAAGAATTCAGATCCATAGTCCCTTGTCTACAATTTTGAAATCTCTAGATGTTGATGAGCCAAACTTGTTTTGTAACTTAAGAAAATTTCAAATAAGCTGAAGTTAATTATAGTCTTTCTTTAAACTACTTTGAATGAATGTTTTGTGGGAAAATATTAATATTTGATTACTGCATCCTGTTCCAAATCCTGTGGCAATTGTTATTTGATATAGATGCTCCATACTCTTTATGATCTTCCAAAAGGTGAAAAGTCTGTTTTAAAACGTATTTAGTCTTAAGGTTCACTGAAGTTGGTCCCTGGGGTGTTAGTATTCTATATAAACATTTATATGGACTTTGTTCCCTGAAGTGTTGGTTTTATATACAAACGTTTGTGTGAAATTAAATTTCACCATCTTTATATTGTTTTCAAACAGTATTCAAAATAATTTCTAACTACACAAGTATTTATGGCTGAAGTCATGTCATGTCTGCTTGAAAACTAATATGAGTAGGCTAGAGAGATGTCTCAGTGGGTAAAAGCACTTATTACATAAGTATGTGAACCTTAGTTCATATAACAGAACCCATGTAAAAAGCTAGGCATGACTACATGTGTGCCTGTAACCCCAGTACTGTAGGGGACAGACAGCAGGATTTTTGGGGCTTGCTGCCTACTAGCCTAGCTCCAGGTTCAGTGAGATATTCTGTCTCAAAGGAATAGAGTGGAAAGTGATAGAACAGGATACTAGGCAACATTCTCTGGCATTTACAGCTGTGCATACCCACATGCATATGCATACACCCCACATATAACACATTCACACACATATATACAATATAAAGACATAAATAAATTAATATGGAAGAAAAGGAATGGGTATAAGGAATTTTGAAAATTCTCAATATTTACCATATTCCCAAGCTTAAAAGTTAGTCTGCCAGTTTCATGGATGTTGGCAAAATGCACAAGACTCTTAGGTCCTATGGAAAGGACCTTCTTATCCAATGACAAATGAGCAGTTAGTTCTGTGTTCACATCAGGATCCTCTTCGCTTTCCGAGTACCATGGAAAAATGTGAAGTGGCCTAGGGGGATGTCCTGAAGCCTTCAGTTTGCACCACAGTTGGGGACGTCTGTATTTAGAGAACCTGAGTCTTTTGTACTGGGCATCAAGCAAATATGAATGACCTTGCCTTGTAAGGAGACTTTGTCTTTATTATTTTGACTGTTAAAAAAATTGCCTTCTGCTCTGAAGAGAGATGTGGTGTTTGTCATATAAGACAGCTTGCTGCCTGTCAAA
The DNA here is from genome assembly GCA_001675575.1 of Neotoma lepida. Taxonomy (NCBI): domain Eukaryota; kingdom Metazoa; phylum Chordata; class Mammalia; order Rodentia; family Cricetidae; genus Neotoma; species Neotoma lepida. Next base: position 4,020,577 of record LZPO01057484.1, read on the forward strand.
CTGCCTTCTAAACAGTATATTTATACCCACAGATTAATGTTTATATCAGCTTTAGTCAGAGAAGTCTTTTTACTGTAATGGGCAGCAGCCAATGCAGAGCTTCATAATTGGTCAAAATGCTGAGAATACATGACTGTTAAATACTCAGCCACAATTGAGACACTCATATCACCATCTCCAAGAGTTAAGAAGCATTGTGGAAGAGAAGGACAAAAGAATGTAAGAGCTAGAGGCATGGGTGAAGTGCTGTGGAATACTGTCATCCTGATAGGAGGTTGCTGCTGCACTCTTGAATTCTGGACAGCTGTGATTACCTGAGCAAAACCTGCATGAGATTGGGGCTATTGACATTCTGTCATGGAGGCAGGGAACTCCTACCTGAAGACTGATAGCCCTTAACAGTTGCTGGGGGTGAGGGTGGGGGTTCAAGAGGTCCCACCTAGCCCTGAGGATCTATAGGCAGTGAATGGTTGCTGAGGGAAGGACTTACATTTTCTTTAGTGGTGTAGACTCTTGTAAGTTGCCCATGCTACTGTAAATAACCTCCAACTCATAGTCTTATAAGTAATCCCTATTAAAGCCATTTGTTGCTACCAAACAAGTAAATGATTAAATAAGTAAAATCTTATTAATTCAAACAAATAATAAAACAACAACAGAAAAGATTGCTTGCTATGCAAGCATCCTTGTAAGAATAGGATATAACAAAATCAGACCCATGGAGAATTGTCTTCTAACAGGAGTAGGAGGCAAAAGATAAATGAACTATTATATATAATAAAATTTAAATATATAATATATTATATAACACAATATGTTATAACAACTTATTATAATATAATATGTTACATTATATATAATATATTTCATATATATTTCACACCACAAAAACACACACACATCTATATATGAACTGTGTGATGATGCTTTGAGATACAGTCCACTTTAGTGTATTTTTAAATATTTGCCATAGATAACAAGTTAAAAAGTGCTGTGACATTCTCCACATAAATCACAGTAGAAAGATCCAAGAAAATGATACTGACTAATCCCTCTCTTGTATTTTTTCTTCAGATGTCTGGGATCTAGTCAGCAAATGTTGTGGGAGACCCTATGATTATTGACTTGCTCACTTGGTGGCAAGTATGATATTATTAATTCAGACCTCTACAGGTTTAGTCACTCGTGCCTTATTCACTTTTCATTGCCATGACAACATATCCAAGAACACGTATAGGAAGAAAGATTTGAGTTCCCACCTTGACATCCCTCAGTGGACTGTGATTCAGGATATGTAAGCCAAATAAACCCTTTCATCCCCAAGTTGCTTTTGGTCATGGTGCTTCTTCACAGCAATAGTAACACTAAATAAGACAACTTCCGACTGAGGACTGTCTTTAACGCACAAACCTTTTGGGGGAGATAGTTTATACTCAAGTCATAGCAACTGTCAATTGTGAAAGTGAGGAATATTGAGGAATGGTAGAAATGACCTCTTGGTTCCTAGTCTTAGGAGTTGATAAATACAATTGATAAATATATAATATTAATGTATACAACATATATATATATAATGCATACATGATTGAGATGGAGGCACAGGATACCTCATCTATGTGCAAGGCATTTTATTTACATGAGTAGTAATCAAGCTGTCAAAAAAGGGAAATCTTGAAAATAATACCAACGTGTTTTCAGCAAATATATGTCTTTAAAGTGTATATGCCTTATTAAAACATAAATATGTTCATATTCTAAAAACAGAAGTGTCTAAGCTAAAGCATGGATATCTTATTCCTCATACACCCAGCACCATCCCCTCTCCAATACTTCATTTGCCTCTCAGGAGGTGATTGGTGTGAACAGTTTGTTGTGTACTTTTCCAGGCTAGTTTCTATAAATTTACATATATTAATATGCAAAAGTCCAAATATAGTTTTAAAAATCATAAAAGGGATTATCCTGTGCAAAATCTTATATAGTCTTCTTTTTTCCTTCAAAGTTTCTTGGAGGTATTTCAACTTTAGTATACATAAAATTGTTTCCATTTGGAAATCTGTTGCACAATCCATGGGATGGATATATCATATTTGAAACATACAATCTAAGCTTATCTTTCAGGGCTGCTAAGAGTCTTTCATAGTTATTCTGGACACATGTCATGACTGCATTCTGTACCAAATAAGATTCATAGACTAGCTACTGTCCATTTGGGTCTATTATCTAAGACAACTTTGACACAACCATATATCAATTATCCACACTGGGTACTTTTCTTTTGAGATTATAAATTAATTACAACATTTCTTCCTTCCCTTTCCTCCCTCAAAAACCCTCTTATATACTCCTCTCCACTCTCCTTCAAATTCATGGCCTCTTTTTTCCATTAATTGTTATTGCATGTATATATGTATATACATATGTAGTCCTAAATATAACCCCTTCGGTGTGTATAATGCTACCTGTATGTATGTTTGCAGGGTTGACCAGTTGGCACTAAACAACCAACTGGTGTGCTCTTCATTGTGGAAGGCCCCCTGTCCCATTCCTCAGTTGCCTGTAGCTATTGAAAGCTGAGTTCTTTTGGGTTTTTCTCCATCTAGTTTGTCATGTTCATTGGTGTCATCCTTGTTCGGCTCACATTTAGGCAGTCATGTTGGTGAGACTTTATGGGTATAGCTTCTGATATTGCTAAGAGACACCATCTCAGAGAAAACTCCCAGATCTTCTGGCTCTTACAATCTTTCTGCTCCTTCTTCTGCTATGTCCCAGAGCCTTAGGTGCCAGAGTGTTCTGTAGATGTATCTATTGGGACAGGGTGGGGCAGGCCTCCAAAACTCTTCATTTTGATCAGTTGTAGTTTTCTGTAGTGGTCTTCATCTGTATGCACACTGTTTACATACCACTAGCAACATTTTGAGACCTTTTGTTACAAAATTTATTCTTCTAATTGTAGAGGAAGGGAGCTTAATGAAGAATAGGATACTTGTGAAGCCTCAAAGTATCTCTTCATCTCTTCATCAATTAGTTATTAGTCACAAAAGGAAAATTCAGATAGTGAGGAGAAAAAAGCTTTCATCAAATGACCAAAATTAGTATCACTGATACAACTAAGTGAGTATCTTATGCTCATCGCTGTGAAACCTTGAGAAAGACAGAAGATCCTCTATGTAGTGTTCTGGCCAGATAGGTGTTACTTGGATCAGATCACAAAGAAACATAAGATAAATTTGTGTGAAGTGACACTTTTTAAAATAAACGACCCATGTGTTTTGAAAATAATGAAATAAAAATATTGATGAAATACAGACAGATACACAAAGCAGGCTTAGGAACTGTTCCAAATCAGTGTAGTCTAAATATACATGACAACTCAACACAGTATAACCCTGGACAGAATCTTGTACTAGAAAAAAATACTCTAATGTACATTGCCAAAACAACCAATAATGGAATATGGTCTGTGGACTGGTTATTATATCCGTGCTAAAATTCCCACTTTCAGTAATTGTACTGTGGTTTTATGAGGTTGTATGTGGGGGAAATACAGGTTGTCTTGGGAAGAACAGGAAATACACACCAAATAATTGAGGAGGAAATAAGCCTATTGGCTGCAAATAATTCAGGAAAAAAAAAAGTGTATGTGCTCTGTCAGGGAGTGAGTAGTGAATGAGTCCTGAGTGAATGTGTTTTCTTTCGACATGAGCATGACTATGTCAAGGACCCCAGTGCCTCAGACACACAGGAATTGCAAAGCCTTCCCTGGGTAAGGCTCAGGGCAAGTAAAGCCTTCCACTGTTCTATGTTTCCAGCCTGAGATTGCTCCCCTACAGAGATTCCTTACCCAGATTAGCTAAAGCTGCCTCTTTGTTCTGCTGTGTATATTAACCCATCCCCTCCTTCAGGTGTATATAATAAATCCACCTTCTTCATTCAGATGTATAATGTAAACATGCTGAGTTTCACAGCTATTCCTGGTGCATCTCAATCAGACCACATAGCCTGCTCAACCCCAGCTTTTCTGTACGTGTGTCTGTCTGTCCTTCCTTATCACCCTGAGAAGGTCAATCCCGAAAGCTGTGCAGGTGGAGGCACCTGTGTGTGTGCTGATAAACTATGTTAATGCAAAAGTAGCAGCTGCTTAAAATCAGTGGATATAGACATGAATGTGAGGCATGTGTAAATTCTTCCAACCATATTTGCAAATTAAATTCTTTAAGATTGAAATAATTTCATCTGAATCCAAGAACATGAAGAGACCCAGAGTGCATAAGTTATAGATTTGGGTGATGTGGAGCCCTGTTCAACCACTTGCCTGCTTGAAGTGAGCTCTGCTGGTGGGACTTTGGGGGGAATGGTGCTTTTCAAATGGATTCTCCAGAAATAGCTCACATTCTTGTCTGTAATCTAAGATAACCTTGACATAACCATGTTTCAATAATGCACCCCCAATTAGGAACTGCCCAAATACTCCAGTTTCCAAAATACAAGTACCGGAATAGCAGCTAATTTACAGAGATAGGAGAGAACTTATATTCCAATATGTTTTGAGATTTATTTATTTACATATATATGAGTTTGCCTGCACATATGTCTAAGCATCACATGCATGTAGTGCCCATGGAAGCCAGAAGAGGGCATCAGATCCCCCTGGGACCAGGACACTATCCCTCTCCCCCTCCCCTTCCTCTCCTTCTCCCCTTTCTCTACTTCTTCTCTCTTCTCCTTCCTGCTCCCTCTCCCTTTCCTCCCTGTCTCTGTCCTTACAGAAGGTTTTGAGCTACTATGTGAATGTTGAGAAATGAACCCGGGTCGGGAACTTTAAAATGGCAAGTTGTTGTTTTAATAAAACATCATCTTGCATCAAGCGTGCCCCACTAATTCTTCTCCTGAGGCATTTCATTAAGTTGTGCTTTGGCAGAGAAACTTGCTCTTGTGTTTCATTTTTCACTTTTTGTAAAGCTGATGCAGTTAGTGAACAATAGAGCATGCCTTAAGTTTAGAAATACATAAAAACATTATTTTTAAAAGATCAATAATCTCTCTTTTCTATCTCTGGATTGCTCCAAGGAACTGGCATAGCAATTATTTTAATGGATTTCTTGAGATATAATTCACATACATACATTTTATCTGTTTAAAAGTATACAATTCAATAGTTTTTTATATATTCCCAGAGGTGCAACGACGACCACAATCCAATCTTAGAACATTTTCATCACCCCCTAAAGAAACTCTGAACCATTAGTGCAAATCCCTATTCTCTTTTCTCCCCCTTGCCTAAGGCAACTACTAATCTACTTTCTACATCTCTGGATTTGTGTAATCAGGGCATTCCATATAAATGAGTCGCAGCAATCTGTGGGCTTTGTGTTTTGCTCCTTTTGGAATTTAGCATGATGTTTTCAGGTTCATTCAATTGTAGCATGTATCAGCACTTCATTTCTTTTTTATGGCAGGATCATATTCCATCATAGGAGCAGAATAGGACCAGAATTTTGCTTTATGCAACAAAATTTTGTTTATCTGCTTATCACATAATGGACATTGGGTTGGTTCTAGTTTGCTACAATAGTTCTCAACCTGTGGGTCGAGACTCCTCTGGTGGTCGAATGACCCTTTCACAGGGGTCACCTAAGACCATTGGAAAACACAGATATTTACATTATGTTTCATAACAGTTACAAAATTACAGTTATGAAATAGCAACAAAAATAATTTTATGGATGGGGATCACCACAACATGAGGAGCTGTATTAAAGGGTCACAGCATAAGGAAGGTTGAGAACCACTGTGCTGGAATATGTGGATATGGATATTGCTGTAAAGATCTTTGGGTGTATATTTTAACTTTAATGTCCCTTGCATGTATTCTGCACACACATGCAAACATAGATAGCTAGATGACTGATTGATAGACAGACATAGATAATAGAGGGCTAACAGTGGAACAACTGGATCATATGTTGACTATTTAACATCCTGAGTAACTGCTAGACTCTTTCCCACTGTGGTAGCATCTTTCCATCCCCGACAGCAATGTTTCAGGGTCCCAATGCTTGTTTTTTTTGTGATTATTATAACCATCCTAGTGGGTATAAAGTGGAATTTCATTGCAATTTGGATTTGCATTTCCCTAATGGCTAATGATGTTGACCTTGTTTTCATATGCTTGTCAGCCATTTTAATATCCCCTTTGGAGAAGCATCTATTGAAATCCTTTGCCAATCTTTTAATTGGGTTATCTTTTTATACATGGGTTGTAAGACTTTATACATTCCCCTCCCATGTTTCTTATTAGATATGGAAGTGATAATTGGAAACAGCAATTTACACAGGTTGGCTATCATTGGGCTGCCCTTTTTCCACTTAAAATTTTTCTTGGATGTATTTCAATTTTAGTACCAGTCTCAATTAAAAAAAAAAGGAAAGAAACTTTCCAAGTAAAGTTATGTCTTGATGCCCTCAAGGTATTAGTTCCATTATTCCCCCACAGATATAAAAATTTATGGATGCTCAAGTCCCCTACATAAAATTGTGTTGCATTTGCATATAACCTATGCACAGCTTCTTGCATCCTTTAAATCATCCATAGATGACTTATAATACCTACTATAATGTAAGGCTATGTAAATAGTTGCTATATTGTTTAGAAAATAATAACAAGAAAGAAACCTGGATACGCTCAAGACAGAAGCATTTTGTTCTGAATGCTTAAAAATGTGTTCTTTGAATGTTTCATATACCTATATTTGTATGCACACACACAATATATCTTGATTATATTCACCACTCATTCCCCTCCTCAAACTCTTCCTAAGCCCACCACAACACATCTCCCTCTCAGCTTCATGCTCTCTCCTTTTTTGGTAACATATTGAGTCTAATTAATGCTCTCCACCTGTGTATGGTTGTGGAGTCATCACATGGGACACCTACTAGCAGCCAACTTCCCTAAAGAAATGTGACTCTTGCTTCCCCAGGAGCTATCAACTATCCATAGTGCATGAGCTTGAGTTGGGGCCTCAGAAACCCCTCCTCCTTCAATTTTAAAATCTGTAGCTGGCTTGATCTTTTACAGAGAGTATACAGGTAACCACAGTTATTGTAAGTTCATGTGTGCAACAACCGTATCGTATCCAGAGAACAGCATTTCCCAGCATCCTCCTTGTCCTCCAGCTCCTACATTCTTTCTGTGCTCTCTTCTGTAATGTTCCCTGAGCCTTGAGGTAGGGAAATTTATGTAGGTGTCCCCTCTAGAGCTGAGCACTCCCAGTCACTTATTCTCAACACTTTCCCCAGTTATGAGTCTCGGCACTAATTGCTGCCTGCTGCAAAGAGAAGTTTCTTTGACAAAGGTTGAGAGCAATACTGATCTATGGACGTAAATACCAATAGTTTTAAGGTAGTTTGGCAAGACGACTATTCAGCACCACAATTATAGGCTCCTCCCTAAAGCTTAAGATCTCCACAGCCATGGGCTTTTGATCCTGTTCACAGTACCAGGCATGAATTCCTTCCAATGCAACAGGTCTCAAGTCAAACAAGGTAGCAGTTGGTTGCCCCCATAACCAGTCTTGCCACTGTCACATCACTGGGAACATCTTGCCTGACAAGTTGCTATTGTAGTCTGGCATTGGGTAAGACCATTAATGTCATTTCTACCTCACAGCCTTCATAGCACCGTTCAGCACTAGGAAAAGTAAGATACTGGATTAGTTGACTGTAAGAAAGTGGAACCTACGAACACAAAGGGCTGCCTTTATTTTATGAAATAATTTTAAATTACAGTTATTTTGTGCATATATGTATGTATATAGATGCTTTCAAGAACAACTTTCAGGACTTAGTTCTCCCCTTCTACCATATGGGTCGCAGGGATCAAACTCAAGTAGCCAGGCTCAAGCCCTTATTCACTGAGCCATCTCAGAATGTATGTATATATTAACCATATTAAATATTATAATATATGCCATATTTTTTAAAATCCTTTAATAATTACCACCTAAATGAGGTCTTCTGTTCATATATTTTCAAAAGGCATATTCTAAACCATACTCTTAGCTAAAGTTAAGCTGCTGTAATAGAATGACCTCAAATATAGTAACTTAAAGACAACATATTTATTCCTCTTTCACTTAACACTGCTGAAGTGTATAGTTGTTTTAGTAATGTAGGCTGACTTCTCAAACCATTTCCATATCTGAGAGACTGAAGGCAATAAACTGTTTCTTATTCATATCTCCTACCACCTAAATGATGAGATAAATGGTCTTCCTTGTGCTCATTTAGGAACCCAAGCTTTCTAATTATATCTGGGTGACATGTAACCATGAACTTGGGGAGAATTAATACATTTTGGTGAGGTGGGGGAGGACTAATTGCTGCTAAGGGATCCATTAATGGTATCATGTATCTAGAGCCATAATATGGAAAGTAGTTTGAAAGACACAAAGCTATATAGGCAAAGAGAAGCCACAGGACTTTGACTGCTGGCTTAAGGACTGTAACAGTTTGGTTCTAGAATGTCTGCCACAGGCCTATGTATGTGTTAGGCTTGGACCCAAGCTTGCTGTTACAGAGGATGGTCAGTGTTTTAAGTGGGGGCTTAGCAGGAGATCATCAGGTCACTGTGGGTATGCCCTCAAGGGAGGTTCAGGGACCCCACTCTCTTCATTTCTCTCTTTGCTCCCCAGCTTGCCGTGAGGTGAGATGCTGTCGCTGTACTGTGCGTTCCTGCCATGGCATGTCACACAGACCCAAGCTAATAGGACCAATTGATCATGAAATCTCCATAATGGCAAACCCAAATAAAGTGGTAAGTTTTAAAGTGGTAAGTTTGTTATCTTGAATGTTCGCTATAGTGGCAGAAAGCTAATGTGTACTTAGCACGAATATGATGAGTTAGTGGGTGAGATGAACACAAGATGATTTGTGGGGGAAAATGTCAAAGAATTCTAGGGTTGTAACAAATACATAGAGAATTTTGGGAAGAAACATTGATCCAGACAAAAGTTAATGGCTTAAGGCAAGTTAGCATGAATAAGAATGGAAAGAATCAATGAATCTGGGAGGAAATATCCTTAGGATTTGTAGACTGATGACTTAGCAAGGGCTGGTAAGGATGCAGGTGGGGACTATGATGACCTCCTGGCAACCATTCTCAGATACAGTGAACATAAATGAGAAAAGTTGGAGAGTTGTCCTAGGTCTGTGTCGGGGGTAATAAATTGAGGTTTGACTTTATTGATTCAAATCACTCTGAGGTTTTCTAATGAAAGTCTCCACTTGGTCTTTGTTGAAAGAGACATGGGTTTCAGAAGAAAAGATCTACACTAGAAATGAAACACTTCCCCTTCTGCTATATATTAATAGCAGATGGAGTATAAGCATCACCCTAACAGTATCATGTAGAAAGGATAGCATGTAGAATGAAGAGATAGTAGACCAGGACAGATTCTGTATCAGGCTCTGTATTGCTCTGTGTCAATGTTCATCCTAGATAACAAAGATTACAAACTTGTAACTCGAATTTCTAAAATGGTCTTATTAATTAAAAAACTCAGTACCAGCTATTGGGGTGAATTCTGAAAGGTCAGAGAAACAGAACAAGCCACAGCCAACTTCACCTCACCAACTCCTCAGCTGATCTTGTTTCCTCAGACTCCAGGCTTCTGAGTCCTCACACCAATGTATCTCAGCTGAACTGCTGCTAACAGCCTGAAAGCTAAAACACCTCTAGTTTCTGGTTCTCACGCCTTATATACCTTTCTGCTTCTTGCCATCACTTCCTGGGGTTAAAGGCATGTGTCTTTCCCAAGCAAGACATGAGATCTCAAGTCCTGGGATTAAAGGTGTGTACCACCATGCCTGGCTCTGTTCCCAGTGTGGCCTTGAACTCACAGAGATCTGGATGGATCTCTGCCTCCAGAATGCTAGGATCAAAGACTTGTGTGCCACCATTTTCTGGCCTCTATGTCTATCTAGTAGCTGTTCTGCTCTCTGACCCCCAGATAAGTTTATTGGGGTGCACAATATTTTGGGGGACACAATATATCACTACACAGACTTGGCATAGAAGAGTGTATGGAGAATGTAGAATAGTGTTAAAAAATTGGCATCAGAGAAACCAAGGAAAGAGATGGTTTCTATAAGGACACTGTAATCATTTGTGTGTCACATAAGACAAAGACCACCACCTGAACTAACCCACAGTGACTTAACAAAGATGAGTTTGGATATGTTGATGAGAAGGTTATATTGCTTATACTGACAGGACTGTGAAGGTTATGCAAAGTAGACTCCAAGTGCAAAGGACTTGGAAAGTGAAGTTTCAAGGAAGGTAACAGAAAAGGGTAACAGCTTGGTGGAATGTGAAACTGAACACCTTTATTGTTTTGTATGTGTGTTATGTGCTGGTTAGTTTTTTGTCAACTTGACACCAGTTAGTGTTATCTGGGAAGAGGAACCTCGATTGAGAAAATGCCTCCAGAAGATTGGCCCATAGGCAAGTATGTGGATTATTTTCTTGATTAATGATTGATATGAGAGGGCTCATAATACTGTGGATGGTTCCTCCTGGGCAGGTGGTCCTCGGTGGTATAGAAAGCAAACTGAGCATGGCAGTCAACAACGTTCCTCCATGGTCTCTGCTTAAGTTCCTGGCTCCAGGCTCCTACCTTGAGTTCCTGCCCTGACTTCTCCCAGTGATTGACTATTACCTGTAAGTGTAAGTGAAATAAAGCCTTTCCTGCCTAAGTTGCTTTTGGTGAGTGTTTTATCACAGCCACGGAAACCTAACTAAGACACAGAGGGGGAAGCCTACCCAAGATCCCCATGGGGAATGAAGTTGGATAAAGATAAAAGTGAGAAAGAACAGCATTATCAGGAAAGGAATCAAGAGCTTCCACGGATGGGAGTAGTTTTGAATATGAGTTCTCTTTCCAATAAGTCATTCCCTTTATGAATGACTGTAAATATTAGAGCTATGTTTCAGACTGAGATGAACTATGTTTTCTTATAACTGCTTCCACAACTCTTACATAGCTTCATCCCTGCTTCCTCTTCAGTTCCTTTTATAAATATCCATAGTTCCTTCAAACATTTTTCATATGATTTCATCTCAAAGTTTTGTGTGAGCAATGTTTAGCTTCAAGTGTCAAGGCCAGAACTGCCAAAAATTTTCCAGATGTAGCTTGGCATATGCAGTACCAACCTCACTGTTTATGTTCTCTCTCATGATCTAGGCTCTATATAATTACGGCTGCTCTACAAACAGCATTATGAACCTTAAAAAAACATTCTACAAACATTATAAACAATGAAAACTCCCAAGTCTTGTTTCAGGGACTGTTTTTAAACCATCATTCCCATGTTAAATCTTAGTCTTCTAACAGACTTAACTGAAAAGTGACTTCGAGACCTGGGTCCAGTGATTTCCATTGCTGGTTTCAGCTTGTTATGCTAAGTTGTCATCCCATTGGGTAGAAAATGGAGTCTCACATTCAACATATCTATTGTCCTTTCCAATCAGTGCTGTGGACTTCAACATACATAATGCTGTTCAGAGAGACAGGGTTCTAAGAAGGTTCCCATGAGTCCTGTCCAAATGAGGACATTTGAAGTAGGATGAAGAAGCAAGCAAGAATGACCTCTAAGATGATTGCACATCAGTTGAAACCTCCCAGCCTAGAAGAGCCAGATTCTGCCAACAACCTGGATGAGTTGGGAAGAAGTCCTCAAGTCTCAAGGCCAGACCACATCACGATCTTGATTGCAGAGGACCCAGTGAAGGAACTTCAACAATTGTGGGCTAACACATATGTCATTCTAAGCTGCTGTTAATGGTTGCCTGTTAATATACATAGGAAATGCAAACACATGTATTTTGCTTTACTGTTCATGTTTTTAGTAAGGTAGTTGGATGGTGTGGATTGTACAGGGAGACAGCACCATTCATTCGCACTTCTCATTTGCACTTCTAACCTGTGGCTTCCATCTCACTCTGAAGCGCCTCACCCACTGAGGCTAATGAACTTTGCTCAGTAAGAGACAGAACACAGCATTATAGTGTAGCATACAGCAGAGGCTTCTGAGATAGAAGAAAACTACCTTCATGAAAACAGGACACACTGAAAACCGGTACCATCTATGCTGCATACTCTTGTCGTGCTTATTAATAGCCTTGCTGATTCACTCTGTGACATAGCATCTGAATCAGGCATTAGTGTTCCTTCACTGTCACTGTGAGTGATTTATTTGCCTCAGGACAAAGAATGTTAATATTCTGGGCACACTTAAGACTCCTGACTAAGAGGCCTTCTCATTAGTACTTTGTGGGTGTCAAGACTTTCATTAAAATTCCACATCCTTTAATGTGGTCACCTTGGCATGTTTTTTTGAATGACTTCAGTGGCTTGGGGAGGATTGGTTTTTGCAAATAAATAACACAGAATACAGGATGTAATTGAATATGGCATACTCTGTAGCATCTCACTGGATTGCTTTATTTAAATCCGAACAGAGAGGGAGTTTGGCTGGAGGTGTTGATGAGCTTCTATGAGATTCTGTGACTAATGCTATTCATCAACACCAAGCTTCCCTGTAGATGGAGAGTATGATATCTGTGTTTAGACTCCACAATGGTGAAGGAGAAAAGGAAGACAAGGCACCTCACTTCTTTTTTCAAGATTTATTTTTATTATTTTAAATTATGTGTGTGTGTGTGTGTGTGTGTGTGTGTGTGTATGAGGGTAAGAGCATGTGTGTGCAGTGCTGATAGAGAACAAAAGAGGGCATGGATCATCTGGAGCTGGAGTTACAGATGGTTGTGATCCATCTGGTGTAGGTGATGGGAACTGAACTCTAGTCTTATGCAGGAGCAGCAAATGCTCTTAACCACTAAGCCATCTCTCCAGCCTCCAAGTCGTCCCCACCTCATTCTAGAAAGGTAGGAATAGTTTGAGAATCCAGGAAACTGTATGGGTTCTGTATTGGCTGATGAATAAGTGGGTGGATATTTTCATTTTACAGGGAGAATTTGCTCTTAGAGATGTTTTCAGACAATAGCTATGGACTTGGAATAAGCAAGATTTTTCAGTCTCAGTGATACTGACTTTAAGGGCCAAATAATTCTTTGGTTTTTAACTGGGGACAGTGACTGTCCTGTGCACTGTTGGGTGCTCAGCAGCACCCTGGTCCTCTAGTCATTAATCATGAAGTCATTGTTCATTGTCATTGTTCATTGTCTGATGTCCTTGATGGTGCTGGAACAACCTCTGCTTGAGAACCACTGATCTAAATCAAGTAAACAAACACTTTTTGCCCAATTGTCCATTGCTCATGTTACCTTAATTTTCTCAACTCAGTTTACCCAAAATGGATTAAGCACTTGCCACAAGTAAATGCCCTGAACTCTGGCTCATACTTGTGATTTATATCATTCACATACCCCTCAAAAAAGTTGTACCAGCAGTCACTCCAGATCAGCGGTTCTCAGCCTGTGGGTTTTGACTCTTTTGGGTCGCATATCAGATATCTGGCATATCCAATTATTTACATTGTGATTCATAACAGTAGCAAAATTATAGTTCTGAAGTAGCAACAGAATAATTTTGTGGTTTGGGGTCACCACAACATGAATAACTGTTTTAAAGGGTCACAGCATTAGGAAGGTTGAGAAGCACTGCTCCAGATAGTTGGTGAGAGTCAATATACTGCTAACTAGCTGCTTTGCCAGTCTTTACCCATAGTGCATATTTTTAAAGAAGTCAGGAATACATTTTTGTTTATTTATTTCCTTATTTATGGATTGGAGGGTGTGGGGACATGTGTGTGTCATAACACATACAGAGGTCAGAAGCCAGTAGGGTTCTGGCCATTGAACTCAGGTTATCTGGCTTGGGGGCAAAGTGTTTTTACCCATTGAGCCTCAGGGGGATATTTTATAAGTTAAACTTATTATAATATTTTCCATCTGGCTTAAGGTTTGGCTGCACATACCTGTATTTCCAGCAATTGGGAGATGGAGGGAGAATTCAAGGCCGACTTTGGCTAAATAGCAAGTTCAGAGCTATAAGAGTAACCTGTTTCAATAAGAAAAACAAAAATTCTTTTCCATTTTTCCTCATTTCTTATTTGAATGTGATTTTATCTAATAACCAGGAAATTTGAATCAAATATTTCTAAAAACTAAGGTCACTTGAAGATGAAGAAGGAGATAGACATTGCTGTTTTTTTAATGGTATATTTGCTCCCATTTTCATAAAATGTACTCTCTTACTGGAATTCCCCTAACAATGGCCAAGCCCTTTTCAACCTTCTTGTGGAAGAAATGTGATCAGGAGCATATTTGCTCAAGCATTCTTATCCAACCAAAAATCCTCCTACGATGTTTGATTGTCCTTGAGCCAATTAGTTTCTAACATAACTGGGAAGAGCCTCAGCTACGAGTCAAACATTTCAGTGAGAGAAGGCTGTTACAACATTGGCAAGCAAGATCTGGAATGTTATCAATTTGCTCACAGATATTCACTTAATAGCTTGTCAGAAGAGTTTATTTTTAAATTCTTCCAACTACCATATCCCTTTGAAAGGATCTTGTTCTAGAGATGGAGGAAGAAGCATCAGGTGCTAACCAAGGAAAGCAGCCTGGCTAAACTGGCAACTGGAGAGAAGAGGCTGAATTCATTACTGAACTCAGCTTCCTGCTGTTCATTCCATGCAGTCCAAGCTTCTCGATAGTAATGAAATTATCTTCAAGTGAAAGACCAAGACTTGGGATAGAAATTGAGCACGGAAAATCAATACCAGTGGTTCCTGACCAGAACATTAAATTCCAGTTTTAGTGCTCACAAGTGAGTCCTGTGTCTTTGGTTGGTGAGCAGCATCACAAACAATATTCCATTTGGGTTTCTTTGAAACCTCTAAAAACCATTCAAATCTGAGAAGTTAGTGATTATTTTCCTCCAATGATATGAATACTGACTTGAGATGTTTATCTTTAATTGGGTTGGTATTTTAATTAGGTACTAACTTCCTTGGTTCTGTGAAAATGAAGATGAAGGTAATTATTTGGGCTGCAGCCTTTTGAAAGAACACTTGTCAATAACATCAGAGAACATTGGCAGTGAGGAAGGTCAGAAAGGATCCTCTGATCTTTTCTCACAGGGTGTGCTTTGAATTCAATATTGCTAAATATAAAAGAGAAATGGTTGTGGGAGACTTTTGCAGATTCTCTTTTAGTCTTATAAGAATATGATCTAGATCTTTTTTCTTCTTCAAAATTGCCAAAGAGCAGTTTGACAATTTCCATAGACCTGTATAATATTTGTATATATATATATATATATATATATGTATATATGGGTAGGTATTTGTAATTATATCACTCTGTAGTGGCAGAATATGGCCTGATGGCCAAATTTACTCTGCTACCTGTTTCTATAAGTAAAGTTTTATTGGAACTCAGTCATGCCCATTTGTTTATGTCATACCTGTGGCTAATTTTGTGCAATGATAGAGCTAAGTAGATTTGACAGAGACCATATGGCCCTTTACAGAAAAATATTGATGATTCCCTGTTCTAGAGTCATATTGTTGCACTCAGCACATGGTAGAATCTGAAAAGATGGAATAAACATTCTTATAAAAAGTTTGAGTGTGGTGATGTATGTCTTTAATCCCAGCACTCAGGAAACAGAGGCAGGTTGATCTTTGTGAGTTCGAGACAAACCTGGTCTACATAGCAAATTCCAGACCAGCCAGGGCTGCACAGTGAGACCTTGTCTCAAACAAAACAAAACAATAACAGAAAAAATACCAATTTCTGAATCATAGTATATTGCAAGGAGGGCCTTTATTGACATGGAGGTAAGATGGAAGCTTGGGAGACTGGAGAGATGGCTCAGTGGTTCAAAGCGCATTACAGTCTTGTGGAGGACCTGAGTTGAGTTCCTGACACCCATGTTGGAAGGCTTACAACTGTCTGTAACTGAAACTCCAGGGGATCGGATGTCCTTTCTGGTCTCTGCAGGCACTTCCCTCAGACACATAAACTCATATGCAGACATACATATACACATGATTAAAAATAAAACCATGTAAAACAGAATGCACAGAAGCTCAGATGGAGGAACTCAGAATATTAGAAGCATCTAAAAGAGGTAGAAAGAAAAGTGATACAGTTGATAATCTGGAATTAACGACCATTTTACCAAAAACGTTAACTAAAATGTGCATGTATCCGTGTGTGTGAGCGAGCATGTATGTGACGGTTAATGTAATTAAGTGAAAGAAATTAAATCAATACCATGTGCCAAGGCATTGTGGCAAATCCTGGAGATTAAAAGATGGATGACTCATAGGCCTACTGCATGAAAAGCTAGGAAACATTTTTGTTGGGCTTCATTCTTAGCTTTAGCTTGGCACAACATTGAATTGGTACATAATACAAATGGTCAAAACTGAATACTTCATCTTTCCCTTTAAACACTTTTGTTTTTCTTGTACTACCCGTTTGGAGAGAGACATCACCAGCTTATTTGTCAATTTATGTGCCTTCTTTCTCTTACACCAGGAATTTCCCCTGGCTTGGTTAGGTGCCATCTCATAAGATGTTGAAAATTCCATGACCCCAGCTCTTCTTCTTTCCATACCATGTGCAGTTTGAGTTATATACATCTGTTGTGTTTGTCCCTGTAGAGCCCATACTTTTCATGGCAGGGCCCTCAGCATTGTATTTTAATAGTTTCTTTGTTTGGGAAGAGGTCCTTTTCACAGCATGGAAAATTAGGACGTAGTAATGTTTGTATGGAAATGGGTAAATAGCTATGGACAGAGGTTGTGAATCCAGTTTTTACAGTTTCTCCAAGTACATAAGCAAGTCTATACATGCTTTCTTGTTAATTAATTCCACTAATTTATTAAGCATTCTGTTTCTATTTGACACCTTTATATGTGACAGGGAAATAATGGTGAACAAGGCAGACAAAGCCTGTGGCCTTGTAAGACTTGCATCACAGGGGCATCAGATGTATAGTGAAGAGTTTCATATGAATCTCTCTACTCTCACTGCTGTTCTTCAGTTGAAAGAAACTGTCATTTATTATGTCCTCTAATGCAAACAATTAAAATTATATTCCTGCTAGCGGGCATTGTAGAGAAGTCAACTAATTAATTAACAAGCAAGCATGTATATACTCACATATGTACTTAGCACAACTATAAAAATTGGATTCACAACCTCTGTTCACATCTATTTACCCATTTCCATATAAACACTCTTAGAAGTCACAATAATCTTCATGATAAAAACCATCAGAATATTGGAAATTCACAAGAAGAAAAACCGTAATTACATACAGTGAGTTACCGATAAGTGGCATGGGAAAATAGCAGGAAGAGATGGCCATTGAACATGTATTAGTTTGGTGAGGTTGTCAGTGACAATCTGAAGGCATAAAGCTTGGCATTTGCAGAGACCAAGATGAAGAGAAAAGGGACTGTGGATGAGTGAAGCAGAAAGAGAATCAAAGGAACAGGTCAAGTCATATAAAATTGTTTGATGCTGGGCAGGCATGTGAATTTCACTCTTGAGAGTGATGGCCGAACCATTTCAGGGTAGGAGCAGAAGAGTCACATAAGTACATGTGGTTTTAAAGTTCTCTTAGGTTGCTCTGGAGAACTAACCCAGATTACAGGATTCTGTGTAAACTAGGCAAACCTAGTTAGGAGACTGTCAGTTGGGAAAGAATCAACTGGACCGTGACATTGGCAGTAGCAGTGATGAGAAGTGGCCATATGAGAAGTGGAAATGTCTTTGAAGGTAGAAGTGCCATGACTCGCTGAAGAATTAAATATGAGGATGAAGGAACTAGAGGGGCCAATCATAGCTGACCTCAA
>LZPO01057484.1:4050636-4068751 GCA_001675575.1 Neotoma lepida
GGGAAAAGAAAGAAAGAGAGCATGAAACAGAAAGAAAATAGTTGAAACTTAACTCCAATCAACAGAATCAGAAACTATGAGAGTATGATCCAATATAAGCCCTCCACTCAATCCAGATCCTGGAGAACATTTGAGAATCACCACAGTCTCTCATCTTCTACCGGTTGTAACTGCCCCCCTTCCCCACTTCTCACAGTTCTATAACTCCACCACCCTGTCCACCTGTCTAGTGTGAAGATCAGGCTTGTTTCTGTGGCAAGCGCAGGCCCTTGCCCAAAGAGGCCACCTGCACTGGAAGAGGATGAGTGAGGGTTGTAAGCATAGCTCATGGCATCTTGGTCTGAAACCTGGGAAAACTTCCCCAGACACACCGGGGAGGTATTCGGATCTCTCTTTCTCTGACTTCCTGTACTTCTAAGTGTGTGTCACTGGCTCTGTTCCCTTGTCTGCATCTTAGATTACACTGCCCTTTACGAAGGTAAATGATTATCATTTTCTGCCTCTTCCTCTCTTCCTACTCCATCTGAAAGGCAATGTAAAATGGTCGGAGGCATGAGCAGCCTTACTTTTTATCCTCAAAAGGGCTTTGAAAAGAGAGGAAACTTCGAATGTATCTATTTATTGAGTTGAACTAAGCAGTCCTTGTGAGTGGCATGAGTATAAATTGGTCCAATATTAACTTCAAACTAATTTCGCTATGCCAGAAATCATGCCCAAAATATTAAAACTTCTCTTTTATAAAACAATAAAGCCTTCTCTAAAAATCTGTATGAAAAGAAATTGATCTACAGTGAATCTTACCAAAGTTTTTGGGAAAACAAATAGTTTTGCTTGCCACATCCTGCTGTCATTTATCCTTCCTTGTCAGAGAAGAGCAATATTTTATTAGACTTGCCTTTTCCAATGTGTACACTTGGTTCCATGATTTAAATCTGTTATGTATTTTTCTCTTGAAAAAAAATGTTATGAGAAAGCCAACGGATAAATAAAGCACTGTGAGTTTTTGGACATTTAATAATTTATGCTACTTTAAAATGAGATAAACTTCTTTTGGTCATGTCATCTTTCTTTCAAAACGACACGCCCTCCCCCACTATTCTGTCAGTGACACTTTTCACTCCTGTACTTTTAATAAAGCCTATTGGTGGGGTGGAAAGGAACTCCTCTGGTGTATTTAGCTCTGAAAGAATATGCAATTGGTGTCATGCTGAAGGAATGAAGTTTTCTGTGGCTAAGCAAATATTCCTCATAAAGAAAGGTAACGTTTCACATTCCTCCTTATTGCACTTGTTTATTTATTTATTTTTGTGAGACATGCTCTAATTGTGTGGTGCAGGCATTGAACTCATAGTGCTCTTCCTTCTTCAACCTCTTGGGTGCTGGGATCACAGGCACATAACCCAACACCCTGTTCCATGTTATTCCATTTTGAAAGTGGAAAATTTGCCTTATCTATACTTATATGCTTTCTCTCCGGAGGGAAGAATTCCAGGCTGAGTGACAAAAGATCTATGTTCAGATCTTCACCGTTTTCCTTGCAAGCCTGCGGAAGTGAGTACACAGAATTCCCCCAAAGTCACAAATGTACTTTGCACTTTCATTTCTGTGTTTTTGTACCGCCACTGCCATTCTGGTGTCCACAAAGATAATAAGCTTTCTAATGATTTTGCTAATAGCCTCAGCTTTCCTCTTTAGCACCTCAGAGTCTGATTGTATTAATAGATGATGTCACCTGATAAAAGTTTTAACTCCATTACTGACAGTAGGTAAATGTGGCTTGTCCTCAGGAACAATGCATTCTTTGATAGTAGGGAGGATGGAAGATGTGCAAAAACTCAGGTAGCTATTGTTGTCTGCCCCTAGTCTTTTTACCTCTTCCTTCTTTTCTCTGTGAGAAATTTCTGCTCTATTCCATATATCTTGATAGAATTTGGTTTTGTGTTGGGATACATACCAGGAACTGTTGAATGGTATTTAATTTACTATGCCTAGAGCTATTATCTCTAGTAGGAGACAATGAGGTCAATACACAAGAAAAGGTTGAGATCAATTGAAATGAAGAACAGACAGGCAAAAATTACAGAATTCCTGATTCTGGCTCATGCTTCTGGGCTTCTAGATTCTTCTCATTTACCCAATGGGATCTGTTTGTTCTTATTTCATCACCCTTGTTTCTCTGCATGATTACAAACATAGGCTTTTGTAGAAGACCAAACCTATGCACTTTCAACTACTACTGGAAGTTAGGAACAATTTTTGCTGCTCTTGCAGAGGACACAGGTTCAGTTACAAGGCATCTCACCATCATCTGGAACTTCAGTTTCAGGGAGATCTGGTGCCATTTCCTGGCCTCTTGAGTACTACACTCACATGGTGCACACATATACATACAGGGAAACACTAATACACATAAAATAAAAATAAATGGCTATAGGAAAATACGGAATATGTACTCATCAAATATATCTTTTTAGCTTAAGGATTATTTCAAACTGCAGACAGAGAAGGATGACTTTAACTCACTGGAGAAGGCACTGACTTAACTCTTCATAACAGACCCTGCTCTTCCTTACTATACTTTGCTTGATCACTCCATCATGACTGTCCTTCCCCTACACTTGTGGAGTTCAGTATTTAAGCCTAAACTTAAAGCCACTTCTTAGAGAGCTATTATTTCTCTAAATATTCTATTTGTATATGAGGCTTACACATGTGTTTTATGTCAACTTGACACAAGCTGAACCTTAATTAAAAAAATGCCTCCATAAAAATAGGCTGTAGGCAATCCTGTGGGGCATTTTCTTTATTAGTGATTGATGGCAGGAGGGCCCATCCTATTGTGGGTAGTACAACCCCTGGGTTCTGGGTTCTATAAGAAAGCAGGCTGAGCAAGCCATGAGGAGCAAGCCAGTACATAGCACCTCTCTGTGGCCTCTGCATCCCCTCCTGCCTCCAGGTTCCTGCCCTGCATGAGTTTCTGCCCTCGCTGCTTTTGATGATGAACTATTATATGGAACTATGAGTGAAATAAACCCTTTCCTCCCCAAGTTGCTTTTGTCATGGTGTTTTATTACAGTAATAGTAACCCTTACTAAGACAACATGTCAATAAATTTCTGTTTGTTTTCCTCTTACTGATCTGTCATTTGTTGGGATGTCAATCTTAACTAAGAACTACAATGAGTAGAAAGCAAGTTACTGTTCCTCTTTTACAAGTAACACGTCCCTTGGTGTTCTATATCTCCTGATTAAGTTCTGTGAATTACTCCAAGAACCTTTTTAGTTTGTAGAATTAATAAGTCTTCCTTTTGTATATGATCATTTGATCTTGATGTTAGGTTTATTTTGCAAAAGGGGGATCTTGACTAATACCCAGTGCGAATGCACAAATGGTCTTGAGACTAATTGTGACAGCAGCATACTCATTTTTATGGGCCACCAATCAGGAGGCTAGTTCATTCATTCATTCGTTTGTTTGTTCCTTCCTTACTTGAGATGATTTTTTCTTTTTGTTTATTCTTCTCTGATATATGACATCCTGATTACAGTTTCCCTCCTTCCTCTCCTCCCAGTCTCTCATCGCCCCCAATTCCCCTCTCAGCTAGATCCACTCCTCCTCCTTTCCCTACAGAAAAGGGCAGGCCTCCCAAGGATATCAACTGAACACAGCATAACAAGTTACAAGACTAGGCACATACCCTCCTATCAAGGCTGGACATGGCAACCCAGTAGGAGGAAAAGGGTCCCCAAGAGCAAGTGAAAGAGTCAGAGACACCACTCACTCCCACCTTTAGGAGTTCTACCAAAACCCGAAGCCTAAACAACCATAGCATATATTCAGAGGATCTTGCACAGACCCTTGCAGGCTCTATGATTGTCAGTTCAGTCTCTGTGAGCCACTGTGAGCCGTGCTTAGTTGATTCTGTGGGCCATGTACTTATGGTGTCCTTGACCCCTCTGGATCCTATAATCTTTTCTTCCCCTTGTCTATGGGGTTCAGTGAGCTTTGCCTAATGTTTGGCTTTGGGTTTCTTAATCTGCTCCTGTCAGTTTCTGGATGAAGCCTCTCTGATGATGATTATGCTAGGATTTGGTCTACAAATACAGCAGAGTATCATTAAGATCATTTCACTGACTTTTTTTTCCAGTCATGTTTGGTTCTATCCTAGGTCTCTGGGCTATCCAGACTCTGGTTCCTGGCTCTCCACCCATGTCAGGCATGGGCTCCCTCCAGTGGCATGGGCCCCCAGTTGGACCATTCATTGATTGGCCACTCCCACAAGTTCTGTCCCACCTTTACCCCAGCACATCTTGCAGGCAGGACAAATTGTAGGTTGAAGGTTTTGCGGCTGGGTTAGTGTAACTGGAAGCCTTGCCTGGTTACAGAAGATGTCCAGATCAGGTTCTATGTCCCCCATTACTAATAGTCTTCGCTAGGGTCACTCTCGTGGATTCCTGGGAATTTCCTTTGCACTAGGTTTCCACATCACCCTAGAAATATCTTCCCATTCCAATAGTCTCTCCCGGTACTCTCTCCCTCTACCTTCTCTACTTAATCCCTCCTGTTCCCATCCCCATATGCCCCCAGTCCACCTGCAAAATTTATTCTATTTCCCCTTCCCAGGGGGATTCCAGGAGGCTAATTTCTTTAAGCACTGTGGAATAATAATTATTCAAGTGTTCTTGAAATTACCTTATCATTGTGTCTAAGAAATAAAGTGTGTGCATGTGTATGTGTGCATGTGTGTATGTGTGTGTGTGTATGTGTGTGTGTGTGTGTGTGTGTGCATGTGTGTGTGCGTGTTTTCCTGGGTAAGAATCTACCAATGTTGTTGCCACCCTGAATGGCTTAAATTCCATGGCCCCTTTATATCATTTGTGAATCCAACTAGGATAAACAACTATCTATCTACCTGGACTTCCAAAGACTCCATATGGTTTTATGACCACCAACAAATTAATTCTTACTATTCACTCAAACAAAAAGAGCTAGCTGATGACATTATATTAATGTTTCTAGACCTCTAGACTGTTATGACTTGCCTATTGAAATTTATTCCTTATATATTCATCATCCCTGGTCCCTGAGTTCTTATTTTGGATTCTTGGCTTTGATAACCAATTTTAGAGATGTTTCCAGAACTAGCTGTAAACACATTTAGTAAACTCACAAGATGTAAGGGACAGTTCTTCCCATTATCCATTAGACTAGAGAAATGACATGTAGGAATGAGAAGGATATTTTCTGGTCAAAGTTTTACTGGCCTAAATAAAAGCTGTCTGATGTACGAGCTCTATGGCCTTCTGAAGAATATTAAGTAATCCTTACACCATACCATGCTCTTACCTACCCTCCTCTGCTTTCCATTTGCTCAAGAACTCAACTTGACTTCTATTCTCTCTCCCCCCTTTACTCCTCCATCCTCACACCCAAACTGATCTTAATTCTATTCCATAAGTGCTCTAAATCAGGGACAGTGTAAAGATGGACAGGGAAGTGGGACAATGACCAGTAAGGGCAAACAACATAGGGAAAGGGGACCTGTGTGTTCAATCCTCACCTGTCAGTCATAGTGCTCTTCACTTGGAAATAGTGGAGGGAGGTTCTTGTTTCCCTTCCAATACTAACTCAGCAAAGTGCCCCCACCCCATGAAGTTGCTTATTCAAGTCATAAGAAAGAGAGAGAGAGACAGAGAGAGAGACAGAGAGACAGAGAGAGACATAGAGAAGAAGGAANNAAGGAAGGAAGGAAGGAAGGAAGGAAGGAAGGAAGGAAGGAAGGAAGGAAAAAAGAGCTCAAACACATTCAACATACTGAGAAGATCATAAGTTGCCCTTTCATTTTCCTCCAAGGCAAACAAAACAAAACCCTCAGAACTGTGCAAAAGGAGTAGTAGGCGCAGCTGTTCCCTTTTCTCCCAAGTTAGCCCAGATGTTATTCATCGGTAAAGCAAAAAACAAACAATGACAACAAAACAACAAACGAAAAAACCTTTGTGTTTTCAAAAGGGAATGTGTTAGTAATTTCATCTTGCCATTTTGTTTGTTCTTATCTTTTTCAAATCCTATGCACCCCTAACTCCTTGCCACAAAGGATCGCTCCTATTTCTTTTTAACTTAAGCAGAATAATGCCTACCTGGTCTTTGGATACCTTTGGACCATCCACATTTCAAAAATTTCCTCTGGAATTTAAAGTTATTTCTCATCAGAAAAAAGTTAAAGTCAAATTAAAAAAACAATTAAAAATTCTTTAGCATTGGTTAGCTTCTGAGCCAGTAATCAAGTAATATATAGAATTCTAAAAAAACCAGACACTCCAGAGAATCACTAAGTCAATTAAGAATATTTCAAAATGAAATTTAAAACACATCTGTGGTAGAAAGTAACATGAATATTTGCATGGAGAATTCTCTCGCAAATTGTAGTAATTTAAGGAAATGACTTTATGGGCATTCTGAACATACTGAACATGTTGTTTGCTAAGTTATCTTTTTGCTCGCAATTCCTCTGTGTGGTGGCTTGAGAAAGCAGTTATGAAATTTCTAACTGGGATTCCCTTGACTCCAGCCATTCTAGGAGTTGGGAACAACTTTTTGTTTTCCATTTTCATCTTATGATGGTGACAAAGCAATGACAGGAAGAACTATTTTTTTCACTACATTTTGCTCTTTTTATTGTTGGTGGTTATTTTGTTTTGTTTTACTTTTGTTTGTTTGTTTGTTTGTTTGTTTAAACTACAGGGGCACACTCTGTAGTCCCAGCTGGTCTCAAATTCTCAACAATCCTGCTCCCCTCAAATGCTGGGATTATAGGCATGAGCCACCAGACCTAGCTCATTTTTGCTTTTGTAACACATAAACATCATCATCATCATCATCATCATCATCATTGTCATCACTTTACATTGATTTCTATAGTTCATCTTCTAAGAAAAAATATTTCAGATAAAAATATTAATTTATAAAGTACATTTGTGTGTATGTGTATGTGTATGTGTGTGTACACATGTCACAAGTTACCAAAATCAGTTCTCTTCTTTCACCATATGGGTCCCAGGGATCAAACTCATATCATCAGAGTTTTTGGCAAGCTCCTTTACCTACTGAGCCATCTCTGTTTAGATTGAAAAAAAAAACATAATATTGAGGGAAATATTATTTAAACTAAAGTACTAACTCTCCACAGATCACTATAGTAACAACAATGAAAACCCCTTAGCTCACCTTTTCTAAATTTTGTTTTTGTCTCTGTTCATGTTTATATACATGTCTTACATAACGTTTCAGCTTATGTGGTCAAATGCAATGGGTTCACAATTTGGTAAAGGTAAAGCCAAAACCGCATAGGCAAGAAGTTAAAAGGTGAAAAAGATGTATTACCTTCAATGGGTGTCAAAACAATAGTAGCTCTTTGCAAAGCAATGCCCTCCTTGAACAAACGCAGCATGGGGATTTTACTGGGGTCATCTATACATATTCGAACTGGAAAGAAAAGTTTAAAGACAAGCACCTTCTTGAACATGCTCAGTTTAAAGTAATAGTTGAAGAAGGAAAGATAGGCACATTTTTGCGCATGTTCAGCTCAAGGAAATGGAACCTTTGGGTATGCTTAGCTTCTGCTGAACAGAGTTTATAGCTGAAAAAAAGAAAAGAGGCATTTTGAAATGCGTTAGTGTAGGATGATCCCCCTTGGGTGCCTGCCTTGCTTAGTGGCTAACAGGTTGTCTCCCAAGGTTTCATGTGTTAGAAGTTGTTCCCTAGTGTTGTAGTGTTGGGTGCTAGTGTGGATCTGTAAAACTGGGGTCCTAAAATTAATTTTCTCCTCTCCAATTGAATGTCACTGGATATATCAACTACATTCCAGAGCAGGCTCCATGCTCAGGAGTAGCTGGCTAACACTGTGTGTGGGTTTTTGTTACTTTCTAATTTTTTGGCCTTATCAGTTCTTTATTTTGCTTTTATTTTTTGTTGTTGTTGTTGAGAGAGAGAGAGAGAGAGAGAGAGAGAGAGAGAGAGAGAGAGAGAGAGGAGAACATGAAGTTGGGTGGATAGAGTGTGGGAGCGGATCCGGGAGGAGTTGGGAGAGGGGGAGGAATATGATTGATCAAAACCTATCGTATGAAAAACTTTTAGTAAAAATGGTTTGAGTCCTAGAAGGACTCTTAGATCATTAGAGTAGCTGTCCTTGAGAGGGCTTACAGTTTCTCTTGAGGGTTCCTTGAGTTCTTATGAGGGAGCATTGGCCTAAAAGTCTGAGCTTGACCTCTGAATCATTCCTATCTCGTGGTGGCCTCTCTAGCTTTTACACCTCCTTTTCTCACCTCCATGCTGCATTCTGCCATGAGGATTCACGAGACTCACACTCGTGCTGAAACCATGCCTTAAAACTCCAGAGCTGTGAGCTAACTAAACCTCTTTTCTTTATAAAGTTAGCTTACTTCAAATCTTTTGTTACGTCAACAGGAAACCGACTGCTGGACAGAAGTCCAAAGTCGAACTTGGGCTCCTGCGCTACCTTATCAGAGCAGCTCCTACTTCTTTCTCTTAACTTTGATCACAGTTAGAGATAATACTTTCAATGTGCAGCTTATCATTTTGTAGCATTATACTGAAAGTTCCACGAGAACAGAGGTCGTACCTATTTTGTTTACCACAGAAAGACCGGTGTCTTACAGAATACTCAACGTAATAGATCACTTGGTAGGTAGTTGTTCCACAAATGAATCAGGAGAACAGATAAGACTGCCTAATTTAAAAGGCTACAGAGAATATAAAGTTTCTAAGGAAGTTGACTTTCGCTCTGCAAATTGAAGGTTCAAATCATCTGATTTTTTTTGAGATTTGGTCACCCATATATGTTGATAATGCAGAGAAATATTGGAATAGATTGGGGTAATTTATTCAGATGATTTGGGATAAACTGAACAAAGGTGAAATGTAGGAAATGGTGATTGTAATATAACTGCTAGTTAATACTCTAATATTTCTTGCCATAGGATATAAAAATCCCAGTGCCAGATGTGGATACCTAAATATTGTTGGTCAGGGAGACCCAAGAGGCTGCCCAGAACAATATAGGCTATTGACATTGCTGTCAGTTTCCTGCCAGAACTGAATGATAAGACCCAGTTGCTGAAAACACCAAATACTTGGGTCACAGGACATGGAGAAATTAAGCTAGAACTGAGTTGGAAGCTTCCTCCTTGCTGACTAGCTGTCATCGTCATACTGGAAAGTGCTATGCAGGATGCTGTGGGAGAAAACAGTTTTACCCAGCTGTGAAGCTGAGTTACAACAATGAAAAGCTTGGCAGGATTGGTGCAATTGTGGAATAAGTGCTGTGGACGTAACCAACCACTTTCTGAGTGGATTCAAGGCCTACTCTATGGGGAATGGAGGGCATATCTAGTACTATAAACCTGGTCAAGAGCTGATGGCTGGGGAGATCATAGGGCCTAGGTAGAAACACAGTATGATCATCTTGATAAATGAACATGTGGTCAGACTCCCTTCTAAATACTAATATCTATATCCATAGATAGGTGCTGCTCTCACCCTTCATTCAAGAAGCTTTTTATTATAATGAGTGGCATTTAATGCAGAGACTCATAAGTGGTCAAAGTACTACGAATAAAGGATAGGTCCCTAAGTGGGTCGTCTGTTCTACCCTCTTCAAAGGTCAGAGCACATCATGGAAGAAGAGGCAGAAAGAAGATAAGAGCCAGAGGATGGGGAATGTGTTGCAAACAGGTTCTGGACATGACGTAGCTGTTGTACTTATGAACTCACTGTAGCTGCGGTTACTCACACAAGACATGATTAAGATTAGGAATGCTAAAATTTCATCACGGAAGGGGGAAGGGTTCATGAGGCCTCACTCCTCCCTGAGGGACTATTGACACTTGATGGTGGCTAAGGTTAGAAATGCCAGTTTTTTCAGTGATGTAACCACTGATAAGTGGTGTAACCACTGGAAGGAATTTCCAATAACCTCCCACCCATGCTCAGACAAGCATTCTTAATAAAAATCACTAGGTCTCTCTCACACACAGAAGACATGAAAGTAGAAGGAAGTTTTGTTAGGAAGTAGTAGGATCTCAGTAGGAGAAAGAGTAGGAATGAGAGAGAGTAACAGGTGTGTAAATGACCAAAATTCATTATATGTGTGTATGAAACTGTCAAAGAATAAGAAATGAAATTTTAAAACAGTGTAGGATATGGGTTAGCTTATCTACAAGAATCTTCCATGATTTTAGCCTGGTCTCTTTGACATAAGTTAAAGGAAGCAGAGTAGAAGTTCATTATAATCTTATATTGATACAAAGGTGTTTTAATTACTTCCCTACTTCTGTGACAAAATGCCCTGCTGAAAGCAGGGAGATAGTCTATCATGGTGAGAATGACATGGCAGCAGGCAGCGAAGGCATGGTGGCTGGTTGGTCACATTATATCCATACAAAGAAAGCCAAGCACGAGCAGGAAGTGGAGCTGGGATACAAAGTCTCAAGGCCTGCCCACAGTGACTCATTTCCTCCAGCAAAGTGCCTCAACCTTCTCAAACGTCACCACCATCCAGGGATCAAGTGTTCGGACACATGCACCTACCAGAAGCATTTCATATTCAAACCAAAACAAAAGGGAATACATTTTTCTTATTTTCTGTTATAAAGTCACTTATCAGCTGTCTTTTGACTAAAATCAATTGTGGAAGGAAATTACTGTGACCTATTTGTAATTGACAGTCATGAGAGTTGGAGGACTAATGTCCTAGCAGTTTCAGGAGGTCTGGGAAGGGCACCAGCAGCGTCCACTTCTTCGTCTCATGTTCTATCCCATTA
Organism: Neotoma lepida; assembly: GCA_001675575.1. Classification (NCBI taxonomy): domain Eukaryota; kingdom Metazoa; phylum Chordata; class Mammalia; order Rodentia; family Cricetidae; genus Neotoma; species Neotoma lepida. The sequence goes on from LZPO01057484.1 coordinate 4,061,475, forward strand.
TTACAGATGTGATTCTTCATAATTCCTCCCTCTGGCTGGCCTCTCACTTCAGCACGTGATTTATGGGTAACCTTATTTATCTCACTGTTTTACCTTTTAAAAAACTCCGTACTTCATTCTAGCACTATTATGTCTCTGTTCTGTGTCAAGCAATATACTAGATAAACTCCAGTCTTCAGTGAAAATGAATAGCACAGGCCTATTTATTTAGCATCAGTATAGGTTGTTTCAGACGTTGCTTGCCTCTAAGAAACCCAAGAGTAACATAAAAACAGAGAGCACACATAGAAGAAATTTAAAAATTCCATTCTGATAGAGGAACTCTGAAACCTAGATGTTAACTTTGCTCAGCAAGGTCCTGATGAAAACATTCCTGTGGTCAAAGAAATGTTTGCCAGGAAGCTCAGTGGTATGAGAAACCCAGAGAGTTGTACTGCTAAAGTGGTCAGTGTCTCTGAGCTTATGAACAAACTGAGGTATGTGTGTGTTAGGGCATACGCTGGAAAGAACTTCATTTAAGCTTATGGAAGAAACCAGGGATAGATTGTAGGTTAGTTTTTATTGCTGCATAACAAAATGCCACAAACATAGGAAATTGACACCCTCTGTTTCCTGCCTCCACATTTATGATTTCAGTTTCCCGAGTTAGGAAGCCAACTATTTCCTATCTGAATCTTTTGAGTTCAGAGTCCTTTGTTGCTGTAGTTGTTTTGAAGCAGGGTCTCACTATGTAGCTCTAGTTGTTCTGGAACTGTATAGACCAGGTTGGCCTTGAAGCTCAGAGTCTTAAGGGGCTGCAATCAAGGTGTCTGCTACTTCTACAGTTTTTTCTTGGGTTCAGTTCCTATTCCAAATTCACAGACTACTGGCAGAACCCTGGTGTTGGTGGTTACAGGACTCAGGCCATCAGTTTCTTATTGGCTGCCATCTGTTTGGAGAACTCTTCAGTTTCTAGAAGCTTGACACACAGTTGATTACCACATGGCCCTCCCCACCAGCAGTTCACATCTCTGTTTATTCTTCTTCAAGGCCAACAAGAGAGTGTCCTTCTGCACACTGGTAAGATGGAATATTACAGAAGATGAGTTAATCTTATACTATGACTTCTATACTCAGGAACTGTGCAAAGTTTGTCCCACCCTCTTTCCATATTTAACTGATTAGCAAGTCCCAGTTTGCTGCTGTCAGTTTCTCTGGTTCATTTATAACATTTCAATATCCATTATCTTTAGAAATAGACTAATGATTTTGTTTTGCTTTTAAAGTAAAGAACTTGTTTGAAATAAAAAAAAGATGATTGAATGTGATTGCTGTTTTTATACTGAACATCCTGGGCTACTAGAAAGTCCTATATAGTCTGGTTTCCTGCTAGCTTACCATTCCCTCTGCTGGAAGGGTTTTACTTTGGATAAGAGCACACCATAGTTCCAAGCATATTGTAGACAGGCTATAGATGTAGCGTGATTATACAGACAGATGTGTGAAATGGAGTATTTCCTATACACACAGCAAATAGCTGACCTTCACTGGACCAGAAAGTATATCCTAAGTCTGTGGTCTCAGCTCACCAGTGATATATGCCAATGGGGGATCCAGGAAGAAGCCAATAGCAGTGTGTGTGTGTGTGTGTGTGTGTGTGTGTGTGTGTGAATGCCAGAGGGTAGCATTGGTGTCTTCCTCTTATTTTTTGAGACAGGATCTCTCACCAAACCTGGAGCTTATCAATTAGGCTAGGTTAGCTGGCCAGCAAGCTCCAGAGATCCACCCATCTCTGCCTCCCTAGCACTAAGATTATAAATGTACACTACCAGCAGCTTTTTACATTGAGGCTAGGTACCTGAACTCATGTACTCATCTTCCATGGCAATCATATTACCAATTGAACTGTCCACATTAGCCCTACCAATAGCTTGTTGAATACAAAACTAGTAGTAGCATCTGGCATATACAAAGAGGTTCAAGGTCAGCTGCCCACTTTTCCTATTAAAAAAAAAACAAACAAACAAGTAAGTAATATTTGGTTTACAAAAGCATGGGTAGTACAAATACACAGAGTATTACCTCTCTGAGTTACTGTTTCTGGAGTTTAGAGCCCTGCATGATTTATATCAGGTTGATTGCTGACAGAACATTATGTGCACGTATGAGTTCAGTCCTACTGGGGCCAACCCTAAGCATAGATGAGCTTCTTAGGCCAGCGAGCACATTTCCAAGTTATTACTCAGGGTAAAATATATTTGAAGTCAATTAACTTTCTACTCTGGTGGGAAGAAAGATGAGCAGCATGAGTGAAAGAAAATAAAAGTATCTCGAAGTATCTTCTGCCTCTTGCAATGACAGTGCTCAAAGAGCTTTGCTCTCCGTATGACCTTAATCTGAGTGAGGCAAACTAAGGGGGCATCCAATTATGGATTCTGATGAGCTACATGTCTGTCATTTTGATGGTTAATTTTATTTATTACTTTGACTGGAGCACAGAATATCCAAATGTTTGATCAAATGTGATTCTAAGTGTGCCTGTGAAGGTGTTATTTTCCTAAAATTAACATTTGAATTGGTGCACTGCGTAAAATATATTCTCTTTCCTAATATGAGTTTCCCTTGGCCAGTCACTTGAGGGCCTGGATAAGAAAGAAAAGCTGACATTTTTGCTGTTACTATCATTGGGTAAGACGACCCTCCTCTTCCTTCACTACTTTGAGGCGAGACATCAGTCTATTCTAGCCTTTGGACTCAAAGGCACCATCACATCTTGGAGCACCAGCTTTCAGATTAAAGCAACAGCCTCAGCTATCTTGATTCTTGGGCCTTTGGATTCTATTTAGAGCTATGCGTAGTTCTCTTGTCTCCAGCTTGCCACCTGCAGTTTCTGGGACTTCTCATTTTCCATAATCATGTGAGACAATTTCTCTACCTCTTAAATTTTCTTTTAGTGTCTCTCTCAAACTTCTTTCAGGTTCTTAAACTAATTTTGCTCAATCTTAACCAATGAACTAAGGCCTGGTATCAATGAACTCGGTGCCTTGGCTTACCTGGCATTTTTAATACCCTTTTGTGGTGATATTTTATCTGTGTTCCCCAATAAAAATTTATCTGAGGGTCAGAGGAGAAAGTTCAGTTGCTAGTAGTAAACACAAAAGTCATACAATGTTAGCACACACCCTTAATCCTATTCCTTAGAAGGAAGGGTTCTGTCTGGATCTNTGTGAGTTGAAGGTCACACTGGGAATAGAGTCAAGCATGGTAACACACACCTTTAATCCCAGCATCAACCATAGAGTTCTAGAGGTCTGTGCAGACAGATAGGAAGTGATGTAGCTTGATGGAGAGAGGAAATGAGTTAGCAGAATAGAAAGATATAAAATCCTGGGTAGGACAGCAAGTCGCTCACTCTTTTGGAAGCAGCAGCGTTGGTGAGGTGAGGCTGGTAGCTGTTCGTAATTCCTCTGATCTAGGTCAGATTTTCAGCCTATTTCTGGCTCTGTGTTTTTATTTAACAAGACCGTTTAGAAATTTGTTTATACCCTTTGTCTGAAGATGGTAGCACTTGTCAGATGGGCCTTGTTGTATAGCCTGTGTTGCCTCTTTGCTCCCCAGTTCTAACAACTATTCCTTCCTCCCTGTTTCTCAGGCCAGAAATGGGAAAGTAGGCCTAGTTGTTGAATTGTTGGTCTTTTGTTCTCTACTCACATTGTCAAATACTAAAGAAAAAATGTTATTTTGAAATAGCAATATAGTAGGAAGAAGCTTCAAAGGAAGCACAGAGAGGTTCTGGGTTCCATTTGCCTATCTTCCTTCAGCAATAACACCAATACCCAAGACTATGTTATCAAGAAAAGCAACTGATACTGATACCACACTATTGACTTAACTGCCAGTTTTGCTTAAGTTTCATCTGTTTCCATGTACACTTATTTTCTAATATTGTCCTATTTTTTTACATTTATTTATTTATTTATTTATTTATTTATTTATTGTGCATTTATGACATATACATGCCACTGTTGTGGTCTGAGGACAACTTGTCCAAGTCCTTTTTCTCCTTCCACTGTGTAGATTGAAGGTACTGAACTCAGGTCTTGAGATTTGTCTGCAAGCACCCTTATCCACTGAGCCATCCTACCAACCTAGTTGTTGGGGAATATTATTTTAAGGTGTGTTACTTTTGTTTATGTTGCATTTGTTTAATGCTATGTTACTGTGAAGCTGTGTTACTTTGCCTATCTAAAACACCTGATGGTCTAATAAAGAACTGAATGGCCAATAGCAAGGCAGAAGAGAGAAATAGTTAGGGCTTGCAGGCAGAGAGGATAAATAGAAAGAGAAATCTGGGAGGAGGAAGAAGTAGCCAGAGAAGGAGGAGGACATCAGGGGCCAAGCATCCAACTACACAACAAGCCACAGAGTAAGATTTACAGAAGTAAGAGAATGGGAAAAGAAAAGCCCAAAGGTATAATTTAAGTTAAGGAAAGGTGGCAAGAAACAAGCCAAGCTAAGGCCAGGTATTTATAAGTAAGAATAAGCCTCTGCATAATTTATTTAGGAGCTGGGTGGCAGGCCCCCCAAAAGAGGAAAAAAAACCCCAACAACACCTACTCTTATAAACTTTTTTTTTTGGTTTTTTGAGACAAGGTTTCTCTGTGTAGCTTTGGAGCTTGTCCTGGAACTCACTCGGTAGCCCAGGCTGGCCTCGAACTCACAGAGATCCGCCTGCCTCTGCCTCCCGAGTGCTGGGATTAAAGACGTGAGCCACTATCACTCAGCTCGTCTTATAAACTTTTAATACGTGTGTAAATTCATCTTTATAACCACTACTACATACAAGATATCAAAGATTCCATATGCATTCTATTTTGGCATTAAACTCTTTTCAAATTACCCATTTTGAGTATGCCTTCTGTTTCTTGCCTCAACGCCTACTAGTTAAAGCACTGTTGATATACTGAGTGTGGAGAGGATCTTGTCCTTTCATTTCTGGGTAAGGTCCAAGAAAGCAACAAGCCTCCAAGGAAGAAAGGTGCAGTGTGCCAGCTGCAAAGCAATGATGGCAGTTGGGCCACTCTTGGCAGCGAAGAATTGAGACAGTTTCCAGAATGATATGGGGGATGAGAGGAAGGTTTTGATTATTCTCAGATATCCTGATTGATTTTTGTCCAGAGTAATGTCAATGATGTTTATAAGTTCCTCAGGTACATCTAATTCTGCAGCCAAGGCTCAAAGCCACTTGCTCAACATCGAGTTTCTATGTCTCAGCTATAAAACCTTCCTTACTCAAGATCCTTTAAAACCTCCTGCATATTTGCTTTACTTTAAAAAAACTTCCTTTAAATATTTAATATTTCTCAAAAATTTTTTTCATTATAGGGAGTGAGAAATGAATTAATTTTACTCTTTACCAGACAGGTAGTTTATTGTTCTAATATCATTTATTGAATAATCTATATTCTCTTTGCTGACATAACATTTTATCCCTACGGTTTACTAAATCCCTAGACTGTTTTGCTCTGCTTCTCTGTTCTATCTTGTGGCATTGATCTGTTTCTATTAAGTTTCAGACTGAAATTGTTTTCATGATAGTCATTTGACACACTTGATAATGTTTTAATTTTTTATAGCAATGAGAATAGTTATTTTTAAGGGATTATTTTTTTACATTGGAAAAAAAAACAGCTACATCTTTAAATTGATCTGAAGTCTTGTGTGTGTATGTTTGCACATTCTGAAGCATTTAAAAGTTTGCTCTATACAGATTCTGTATGATAAATAGGTTCTAAAAGCATTGTTAAAGATGTAGAGGCTAGTGAGATGGCTCAGTTTGTAAAGGCACCTGCCACCAAGCCTGATGACCTGAATTTAATCTCTGGAACCCATATAGTGGAAGGAGAGAAGCAATTCCTGAAAGTTTTTGTCTGACCTCCACATGTGCTCTATGCACACATGCAAACACATAAATACACACAATAAATAAACATAATTTTGAAAATTTTGCCATAGCTTTAGCTCAGTGGTAGTATGCTTACCTAGCATGTGTGAGACCCTAGTTTCAACCCCCACTACTGCCACACACACACACACACACACACACACACACACACACACAAAATTAAAGGTAAAAAATTATTTTCAGGAAGTGATTGTATTGATGGATTCAGAACATTCTACCTCACTTTGACACACTGAATATTTCTTCATTTTTTTTATTTAATTCTTTTTCATTTTACATACCAACCACTCTTTACTCTCCCTCCCTTTCTCCCACCCCCTTCCCACCTCTCCCCTTCCCCACCCCCCATCCACTCTTCATAGAGGGTAAGGCCTCCCTTGGGGAGTCAACACAGGCAGGCATACCAAGTTGAGGCAGGACTAAGCCCCTCCCCCCTGCATCAAGGCACACTGAATATTTTTAAGCTGTAGGAATTTGGTGAAGAAAATGTCACAAGTAAAAATAAACCTCTCTGTCCTTCTTGTATCCTTCCCCACTTGAAGCAGATCGTTAAGAACAGGAAGAACTTCCTGACCTTCCCAGGAAACAGGAATTGCCCATTCCAATGTAAAGAAGCACCCTCCTCTCTTAGAAGGAAAAAAACAAAGAGCCTGAATGGGCCTTGCCACCACCACCCCTTTATTTTCCTAAGCTCCTCCTCACTTCATTGTATATTTCTCAGTGATTCTCTTTACTAAATTCACTATTAGAATCATTCAGACTCCTTGACATGGTGAAGCATATCTATTTTCAACATTCAGCCTGGACTACATAGTAAGTTCAAGTCCAGCCTGCACTATGTAGCAAGACCCTATGTTAAAACCTACACCAAAATCAATCACCACAAAACAAAATGACACTTATTTTAACTGTTTCTCCAGGTCCTCATTGTCTCGCAAAGGCTCTCATGCCCCATGAAACTGACAGTACATAAGTGTATATGCTCCAAACCTGGAGTTCAATCCTTAGCACCCGAAACCAAATTACACAGATAAATATATAAATAGCAAATAAAGACATTGTTTTTCTTTTACTAAGCTGTCTTTTGTTATGAACCCTGACTGTGAAACTAAGATAGGCAGTGAAAATAACTGCTTGCCTTGTGTCATTTCTTGTGAAAGTAGAATGCGTCTTAATTATCTGGCACAGCTGACAATTTTGTGTCAATTTATTAAGAATTCTGAACTAGATATAGTGGCTAGTGGTGCATGCCTTTTAATCCCAGCACTTGGAGGCAGAGGCAGGGGGATGTCTTTGAGTTTGAGGCCAACCTGGTTTAAGCCAGGGCTATTCA
>LZPO01057484.1:4073312-4085094 GCA_001675575.1 Neotoma lepida
AGGTCAAATAGTAGTCATATTATAAATGTCGAGTTGTATTATACAAGTTGACTGAGTTTTCTAATTCATCTAAATTCTGTAGGGTTCCACATAGAATGAGTGTACCAGATGATCCCAACCACCAGTGCACAACAATCCCTGTATCTCTATACCCTGTCTTCCGTCAGCATTTACCAACTCATCTTGTTGCTTTTATTCTTGATTCTATACCTTCCTCTCTGAATCATGGTGGCTACTGTCACTCATTTCCTGTCTGGATCCAAAATGCATCTTAACCGACCTGCCTGTCTCCAATCCACCCTTAAAGCGAAGAGAAAAAAGTGGCAATCCTGCACCTCTGCTGTTGTAAAACTGTTTTCCAGGTGTGACATGGCTCTTATCATCTTGAAATTAGGGCAGATGTGAATACCTCCCCTTGACCCTTACAAGATGGGGCCCATTAACACAAGGGAGTGCTCAAGCAAGTCCTGAGGGGGCTGGACACAGAAGCAACTTCCAAGGCAGTGCAGGGAGTGCTCATTGATGCCCTCCTCTCCCCGGAGGACATGTAAATAGTTAAAGGTTACTGCAGGAAGAGATATTTTCTTTGGAGACGTAGCTGCCCATAAATTGCTCATGCTTCTGTAAGCAAGTCCAATTCAAGTCACTGGTTCTCCAAGCTGGACTTGGGTGGAATTGTTTCTTTGGTCAGTCAATGGTGCCTTCCCTATCTGGAATGAATAGACGTTTGTTCATATCTCACTGGTAAAAGTGAATGAAACTGCTGCTTCAACGCCGAAGTATCTCCACACAAACAATAGGTAAGTCTCAGGCCAGTAATATGGCTTCCACGGGCATCCTTGATGTAGCCCCTGCAGTCTTCTTGAGTGTCTGCTTTTGTTTCCCCTTACAATACATGCTCTAACAGTGCCATGTCAGTTGTTTTCTTCACATGCTGTTGTGATGGTTTTCATTTTTATGTGTTCTTTCTAACTGTTCTCTGGAGGGGAATGCTTTCCTACTCCTTCTTTGCCTGTCGACACTTGATGATCCCTTAGAAACCTTCTCCAGCCAACCCTTACCTCCATCTCACTCTAGAGTTCCATTTGCCTGCTGTTTCCTGGCCCACTGCACTCATTCATTCACTACCTCAAGCGGGAGCTGTGGTGAATGTATCTGCGTTCAAGCTCAACTGAATCCCCAGGAAGAACTTCTTAGTTTTGGCTTTCCCTAAAGTTACTTAACTTTTTTATTGTCTTCCCTATGTTCAGTTTCAATTTTCATTCCTAACCCATGCCCTATAGTGGGTCAATTACTGACACCCTAAATTCATATCCACCTGGGACCTCAGAATGTGACTTTCTTTAGAAATAGGATTTCTGCAGATGTAAGTGTATAAGGATATTAGGATGCTGTCATACTGAGTTTAGGGTAGATTTGAAGCCCAATGACTACTGTATTTGAAGAGGACATAGAACTGAGTGCAGTAGTATATATAGGTCTATAATCTCAACACTTCGGGGATGGAGATGGGAAGATCACAAGTTCAAATTCATCTTCAGCTACATGGTGAGTTTGAGGACAGCCTGGGCTACAGGAAATCATGTATTCTAAAAAAAGCCAACAACAGCAACATCAACAACAAAAGAAGGACCTAGAAACAGAGAGGAAGAGACAATGGGAAGCAGACACAAACAAGTCATGTCACAGAATGCTAGGAGCTACTAGACACTAGCAGAGGCAAGGAAAGAATTTCTCTCTAGAGCCTTCAAAATTGGCATCTTGGTTTTAGACTTTTGGCCTCCAGTGTGAAAATATGTTTGTCATGTTTTAATCTACAACTTTGGATAAGTTTGTTATAGCAAATGAAGACAGCTCCCAACATACAGAAAATCGATCCACAGTACACCACCACCACCCACCCTTCCTTCTCTCCCTTCCTCCCTTCCTTCCTTCCTTCCCTCTCTTTCATCTTTCCCTTCCATTATGTATTGCTTTGTGCATATTTTCGCATTTTAAAAATTATGACAAATTAAAAGCATGCACTAAAAAGAGAAAAATAGTTAATAAACCTCCATGTATGTGCACCCATTGCCCCAGCTACAGCAATTATCAATGTACTGTGAACCTTCCCTCATTCTACTTCCACCAGCACCCCCACTTTCTGTCTTATTTTGAAGCTAATCAGAGATGATTGTTGTATAATTGTACGAAATCATGGTTGTATGATTTTATCCAAGAACTATTTCGGAATATATGTCTAAAATGTGAAGGGTCTTTTTCATTTGAAATGAAGCATACTAAAACGTGCTCTTTTCAAGATGAAGGTCTTCTGGTATTAATCATCTGCTTAAGAGATGTAACAGGGAGGGGTAGCTGGAGAGGTGGCTCAGTAGTTAGGACTGCATACTGCTCTTACAGACAACTGCAATTATGTTCCCCTGAACCCATGTTAGGTAGCTTACAACCTCCTGTAACTCTAGCTCCAGGGAATCTGACACCCTCTTTTAGCCTCTGCAGGTACATGCACAAGCCCATACACAGACAGACTCATATACATATAATTAAATATAAAAATCAAATCTTTATAAGATGTAATGGGGATGGCGAGATGGTTCAGTGGTTAAAAACACTTGCCTAAACACCCAAGTTTGATTCCTAGGACCCATACAATAGAAAGAAATGATTCTGAAAAGTTATCTTCTGACCTCCACATTCAAGTAATAGCATGTCTATATCTGCTCTTATTCATACATCATGCACACACACAATAGTAAATAAATAAAATAAAATATTTTTATAAAATAGTTGTAACACTTTATTTTCTTCAGCATAGACAGCAGTTTCATTAGTTGGGCCGTCGAGGAACCTTGGTTTCAAGTTTGGGTTTAGAATCTAAAATGGCTCTCTTTTTCTCTCTCACCTCACCACCTGAAATTCTCTCTGTTCATACTGTATCCTAGACACGCAAGAGTGTTTGGTCAAAACACAAAGAATGGCCAAGTCTATGGACTGAAATCAATGAAACACTGGCAATTTGGTATTTTTCAGTCTAATAAAGTTGACAGCAGGCCCTTTCATTCTTTAGACTTTGCCTCATTGGTCTTCCATTTTGCTCATTCACTCATTAATGTTTTTCCTTATTTATTTAATGTGGAGTTCTGGAATTGAACTCAGCTTGTCAGGCTTTACTCACCGAATCACCTGACTGGCCCCACACTGCTTTTGAAATTGATCACAAGGTAATATAATTATCTACCTGCCCATATTTTCACTTAGCAGATAGACTCCCTGAAGGCAAGTATGTGTCCTTTTCCTTCTATGTCCCTAGATTTCTGTTAAAATCTAATGCTCAACAAATATTGTTTCAAAACATCAATGGTTCCATTATATAAGTCTTCCACTGATCCCTTCTCTCACAGGCCATCTCTGAAATGACCTAATTCTGGAATTATGAACATGCTTTCTTTTTTTCTTTATTCTTCTCTCATACAATACATCCCTACTGCAGCCTCCCTTACTTCCACTCCTCCCAGCACCCCCCCAGCCTCCCTTCTCCCCCAGATCCACTGCTCCTCTGTTTCCCTTCAGAAAAGAGCAGGTCTTCCAGTGATATCATCTGAACATGGCATAACAAGATGCAATAAGACCAGGCGTAAACCCTTTTATCAAGGCTGGACAAGGCGACCCAGTAAAAGTATACAGGTATGATACATCATGTGACTAGCTTTTTTTTTTCCCTCAAATAAAACTTCCTGATAAGGGATCTTGGGGATTCTGGTTTTCTTTCCAGGGCACAGGCTGTTTACAGAGCTTACGTCAGAGCATCAACAATATGTTCCCTGCTAGAGGCTAGAAGCCGATGTATTCATTTACTAGATTAGGCTAGAAAAGAAAAGTCGAGTTTAGCTAACAGGGTAATAATTCTCCTGGCATTCACTAGTTTTCAGGGGAAATGCAATTTGTGCTTCATTTACTGTCATTTCCAAAGTCATTTCAAAGCTGAGCTTTCAAAGGTACAAAATGACTCATCTCTTAGTTTATCCATTTGTTTCTGCAAACCACCTTAAAACTTGGAGCTTTAGAGCAAAAGTTTTAGGGGCTAGGGAGCCAGCTCTGTTGGCAAAGTGTTTGCCTTGTAAGTTGACCCCAGCCTTGCAAATATGAGGATCTGAGTTCAAGGCCCAGAATCCATTCCAAAAAAGCCAGGTTTGGTGGAAACATGCTCATAATCCCAGCACTGGGTAGGCAGAGACAGTGAAATCCTTGGACTCACTGGCCTCCCAGCCTGGCCTAATTGGTGAACTGCAAGTCTCAGTAACAGACACTGTCTCAAAAAAAATGGACAGTGCCTGAGGAATGACACCTTAGATTGACCTTTGTGCATGTGCACAAGAGAGAAAAGGATGGAGGGAGGGAGGGAAGGTGGGAAGGAGGGAGAGACAGAGAAAGAGAGAGAATGAAAACAGAACAGCTACTTTATTTGATCATGGTTTTATGAATTTAGTTGAACAGGTCCTTCCTGCCCTGTATGTTCTTGGCTAGGACAGAAAAGGCACTGCAGGTTGAAGGTGGAGGGTGAAACCCTCTTCAAGATGATTTCACTCACATATCTGGTGTCTAGGGGTTCACAAGGCTCCTTCTTCATGTGGTGTCCTAGCATTTAGGACTTAGGGTTATCAGAGTATGTGGGGCTAAAGGTGGTAGCACTTCTTATATGGCAGCTGGCTTCTAAGAGAGAAAACAGAAGCTGCTGTCAAGACTATTAAAGATGGAATTCTGTGAGAAAAGAATAAATAAAAAGAAAAAAAGGGGAAAATTGAAGTCTGGACTGGCTGCAGCATGTTCTGTTATATTCTGTAGTCAATACTCCCCAGCCCAGAACTCAGAGCATAGAGAAATAGACTATGTGTGTCCGTTTTTAATTGGACACATCATCATCTTCTGGTTATTGTTTGGACATGTGAGGCCTGAATCACATATCGAGCTGCTCAGGAGTCTGTGATTAAGCCCTGCTGAGCTTATCTGCTGGCTGTGTAATTATCTCATTCTTACTCTGGTTCCTCACTGAGTTTACACAAATAGCTGAGCATTCTCAAAACATTGAGCTAATGAAAACGTCGTCACTTTCATTTGGTGATTGAGAATGCCAATGATTTTTATCTTGCAAAAAAATGCTTTTAGGACTGAGGATGTAGCTCAGTCGATAGAAGCTTTCCTAACATTCAGAAAGCCTTGAGTTCAATCCCCAGCCCTTCAAAAACCAATAGTGGTTGCAAATGCCTGTGATTACAGCACTCAGGAAGTGGAGGCAGGGAAATCAGGAATTGAAGACCCACAACAGCTACATAGCCAATATGAGGGCAATCTGGAATACCTGAGACTCGGTCTCAAAGACAACAGTAAAGTAAAAGAAGTAAAAACAGTTTTTCTTCTCCTGTTCAATAAAATAGCACCCAAGGGGTGAGAATTAGTGTAATGAAGTCTTGGAAAAAAAAAACAACAAAATTCAATGAAAGCCAGGTTCTTTGTAGCCTTGGATATTTGTGACGTAATACTAAGAAGAAACGAAATGAACTCAGTGGATACTCTTGGGAAAATAGGCAATACAAACAGGTCCTTGACAAAAGACAAGCCACACCTGGTGTTTATCAGTCTTTACATGAAATCATTTACATCATTTTTGTTGGGATTCTTGGCTTATTGTCAGAGTGAATGAGGTCTGGTTTAGATATTTTGTGGTTTATGTATGACACAAGTAAGAAAGATGTTTTTGTTTTAACTTTTGTTCTTTTTTAGGCTTCCTTTTTATGTTTCTACTTATCCAAAGAGAAATTCATACAATACATTTTGTCCATATTCTTTCCTCTCCCCAACTCATCCTAGATCCTTCCCACCTTCCTATGCACCCAACTTTATGTAGTTACTCTTTAAAAAAACAAAAACAGATGTGACATGATGGTGCACACCTTTGATCCCAGCACTCGGGAGGCAGAGGCAGGCAGATCTCTATGAGGCCACCCTGGTCTACATAATGAGTTCCAGGACAGCGAGGGCTACATAGTGAGACCCTGTCTTGTAAAACCAAAAGAAACAAACAAAATCAGACACAAATCAAACAATCAAACAAACAAAAAAATCCACAAAAATACAGAGTTTGTTTTGTGTTGATGAACTCCCACTGAGCATGGGGCCTTCCTCAGAGTGTGGGTGACATGCTCATTGTCCCTCCCTTAAAACAAACTGATTTTCTCTCTCTCGGCAGCTATCATTTATAGATAACCTCTTGGTTAGGGGAGGGACTTTCCTTCCTTGGTGCTGGGATTTTTTTCTGACTTGGGCTTATGCATTCTGCAGTCTTTGTGAATTCATCTGTGCATCTGCCTTATTGTGTCTGGAAAATGCTATCTTCTTGAAGTTGTCCACCACCTCCAGCTCTTACAATCTTTCTGCACCCTCTTCTACATAGATCCCTGTGTCTTGACAGCAGGAGATGTTTTCTTTTCTTTTAAAAAATGATTTCTTTTGAAAGATTTTTAATGCATATTGTTATGTTGAGCATAGTCCTTCCAAAACCTTCTATCTCCTGTTTGCTCAACCCTCCCCATGCCATTAGTCCCCAATGTAACTATTACTTTCACATCATATGTGTGCGTGTGCATGCGTGCGTGTGTGTGTGTGTGTGTGTGTGTGTGCACGCGCGCGCGTGTGTGCACGCTCGTGTGCGTGCTTATGTATCTATATAAGAGGAATTGTTTCCTAAACATTTTTATTACATTTATTTATTTGTTTGAGGGACATGAATGCCACAGTGCATCTGTGGAGGTCAGAGTAACACTTGTGGGAGTCAATTCTCTCCACCATGTAGGTTCTAGGGGTTGAACTCAGGTCCCCAGATTCTTTCCCCAGATGGGGATCCATACGGAATTCTAGACTAGCATGCGATGAAAAGTGAATTCTAGGCCAGCCTGGGCTACAGAGTAAGAGTCTATCTAAACAAACATATATCTAAAAGTTCTTAAGATAACAAAGTATGTACAACAATATACAAAACATTTTAAATAGCAAAATGTTTTACGATACAATAACAACTTGATAAAATTCTGCTAATATTTCTATCAACTTCAACTTTTGCAAGAATGATTTTCTTGCTTGGCATGATAATTACAGTTTAGCTGGAAAACTAGATAAACCTCATGGAACTGAAGATTGATTTGGTTTTTTAGGAATGCTCAAGCTTTTCCTCTGAAGGCTGGTAATTGCATTTGCTGAGACACCCCTGACAGTAGACAAATGACAGATTAACAGGAGAAGGGCACAGATTTGTTAATGCGTGAAAGCACAGGAAGGAGACAAAATATGAAACTCAGTGAAGTGTCAGATGGTTAAGGTTTAGCTATCCTTCTCAGAGAGGAGATGGTGATGAAGACTCCAGGCAATTCACAAAAGGAGTCACATGATTTTTAGGGGCGATGTTTGGGCCCAAAAGAATAGGGACACAGACCCTATGTGCTCTAGGTTTGGTGTCCAGTGATTTTCAGTCTTTCTTCTGTGGTTGAAGTTTCATCTTTCTTCATTACCAAATGTTAAATGAGTAGACTGAAGACAGTCGTATGGAGCTACCTCTTCAGTGCTAGGTTTTGATAGTTCTTCTGGTAGGTAAGGATACCTCCAGGAAAGCTCCTTCTTGTCCTTCCAAAGAGAAAGAAAATCACAGGAAAGGGTGGGAGGTAAGGGGTGAAGGAGGGCTGTTCTGGGGAGAGGGATGGAAGAAGGTAGATGGCTGCTTCTTCAGTTCAACATGTTAAAGCACAGTACTATTGTTTTCAGAGTCCCAAATTTCTACCAATCTTCATTCTCCAATAGTTCACAACAGCACCCATTAGATCTTATTCCATTGCATGAGGTAGAAGATCTGTGAAGAAAGGAATTCAGGAAGAAAAGCAATAGAAGCGATAGTTGAGTAGGAAGCAAATGACAACTATGGCCACAGAGCAATGCAATTATTCTACTGTTGTGGGATAATCTTTCTATACACTTTGAAGATGTGGCTTTGCCAAGGCACTTTCTGATTGGTTTAATAAAGAGCTGAATGTCCAATAGCTAGGCGGGAGAGGATAGGCAGGACTTCTGGGCAGAGATAGGAGCTCTGGGAAGGAATCAGAGAGTTGGGAATTCCCCAGCAAGATGTGGAGGAAGTCGGACATACAGTATGGAGGAGAAATAATGAGTCATGTGGCAGAAAGTAGATTAATACAAAAGGGTTAGTTTAAAGTATAAGAGCTAGTTGGGAACAAGCCTAAGCTAAGGCCAAGCTTTCATAATTAACAATGAGTTTCTGTGTCATTATTTGGGAGCAGGCAGTACAAAGAAAGTCTGCCTCCATTGTACAGGGTTACTGTGAACAAGCACTTTCATAATACATATAGTTAAGGATTTACCTGAGCATCTGGCTTTGAAAATCATTACATTTCATTAATCCTATTGCTGGATAAAATGATGCCATTGTGAGGTTTATGAAGCAAGGGCCTTAAAAGGGGAAGGGAAGAATCTGGCTGGAGTGCAGAGCAGAAAGCTTCAGAAGAAATAAAAGGAGGATCAGGCTAAGTGGGCCAGCTTTAGTACACTTGTCCTGAGGTTTCTATTTGTTCATTTGGTTAGTTGGTTGTTTAGAGACATGGTGTCACTAAGTAGTCCAGGCTAGACTAGTAGTCATTACCTAGCCCCAGCTGGTCTCAAACTCATGAGCTTCCTGCCTCAGTCTTCTAAGTGATGGGATCACAAAGCCCTGTCATCATTTATGGCTGCCCACCAGTCTTGTTTCTATATTTACTTAATGAGGTATATATAATCTGCAATTTTATGATTCCCACCACAAGTTTGGCTGGAGTATTATTCAGATAGGGACAATGCCCATTCTTGGGAAGTAAGTTATAGGGCTGGCTCTTTTCAGTCTGAACAATGAATGGATAATTCACTAGGAAATTTGAATGGCATTAAAGGGATACTCAACTCTCTTCACAAAAATTTCTTCAGAAACTTCTCTTGAGAGGACCTGAAAGATGTACTATGACACACATCACTACTATTCTCTCAAATCAAAGGAAGTTGACTGTGCCTCTTCCCAAGTGACACCAATTGTTATCCTTGGTATACTCTAGATTGTGAACAAAGCATTTTTCTGGACGAGAGTCACTGAAGCAGATTCCCTCTCATACATGTCAGTGACTCCAGTCAAAGGCTTGGAGTCCAATCCCAGTGCTACTGTGACCAGAATACCTAGCCATAAGACTTGGCTCTGATTCTAGATGTTCATCTGCATTAATAGAAAAGGGCATAATATAAAAAGAAATACAGAAAATGTATGCATTTACATTTTGGGGCCAATTTACATTTTGGGGCCAAATTAGGGGGAGAGAACTTCTCAGTTTGACTCCATATTGTTCACAGAGTAGCCACGATTTATAGATAAGGTAAAATAAAAGCCAGGAAATATACATATATAGATGATCTTTCTTATGAGACATAAAGACTTAGCTCTGATGCCAAGACTGGGGTAGCCCATCTTTACCCTCAGCATGGCATTTCCCTAGGAGCATCCCAATCCGTGGGTCCCCATTACACTACCACTCTGTTACCTTTCATATATTACTTCTTTGTTTTACAAAATCCTTGCTTACAAAATGGAAATTAACCTGTGCCTGTCATATGAGGTTGCCATGGTTATTAAGGGAGAAAACATATGTAGTGCTTAGAAGACACCAGGCACATAATAACTGCTTGGTAAATATTAGCTAAGATTTTGATTATTATGATTGCTGTATCAAGTTTAAGTGTGGTTAGTCATGTAGGACCCAGGTGTTAGAGCATAGGCTTTGTTCGTTTTTCACCTAAGGCCACTCTTAGGCCAATCTGTCTAGGGAAATTGACATTTGCTGTTAGTGCATTGATAAGGCAGGTAGAAGGTGTGAAGCTGTAGGACAAGGAGTGCAGTGCTTGTAGATTTTAACTGTGAAGTGACTCACTCTCCAGCATGTTGATTTGGGTGGTAAGGAATAATATTTTAAATCAGCTCACTTGGGTCTCAGAACGTGTTAAGTAGCAGGTACTCAACAAATCTTACCTTGAATAGCCCATAGCCCTCACTTATCACTCTGATTTCTCATATCCCTAAGCCTTCATTGTAATCTAGCTATGGATACTGTGCTGTCACTCTCCGTGCCTTTATTTACGTTATTATTTCTGTGTTGAATATACTCAGCTTTCCTTTCTGTATTTTCAAATAGTAAATCAAGGGTGGGGTATTCTATAAAGTATTTCTGAGCTATATGAGCTCACTGGGCAGCCTTTGTATGCATGGGAACTGATGTTCAACTCTCCAGAGGCCCTGAGATCAATTATCCTTCCAGACAGAAAGAATGGATGAAAAGATATCAGTGGACCTAGAGGAATTCAAGGTAAACTGAGCCGAGTCTATTTCCAGGCAGATGAGAAGACGTCTGGCTGAATTTTGTCACAGTGACCTTTAGATTTTAGGATAGGTGTATTAGAAAGACAGAGGAAGGATCTTGGAAATAGTCTGGTATTGGGTTGATAACTCCAAATTTGATGATAGGGATACTTGATTGGAGAGCATTTACCTGTGACACCATCCAGAATAAGATGACTACTAGGGGGTCAAGCTGAAGGCTTAGAATCATCAAAGTCCATTCTAGGAAGTATGTTTTTGCTCATGAGAAGTTGGAAGATTATAAAATTGTGAAACTCCAGCCTACTGCTGACATATGTTTATATATATATATATACATATCATATATTTAATATAGAGTATCATGTAACCCAACTGGCCTGGAACTCTCTATGAAGTTGAGGGTTGAAAATGACCTCCTGTTTCTACGTCCTGAGTGCTGGGAGTGTTGAATAACCTCAACTATTTCAAAGTATTCCCAAAAACCAAATCAAGTGTGGCATTGACAGTGAAGTATTTCTGAGCCATATGAGCCCACTTTGGGGTGAAGAAGAACACTGTGTTGTCACAGTGCTAAGAATTCAAGCTGTGGATTGGCTCATGCTATGCAAGCACTTTACTAGGGGAATTAGATCCTAAGACTCTGACACTTTACACAGAGAAAAAGTGTGAGGGAAAATTACCCGGAGCTTGGAAATAAGAAATAGATCTCCACATATTCTTTCAATGACCCCAGGGACTTTTCAAAACAGGACACATTTCCTGAAAGATTATATAACTTGAACTATTTTTTAGAAGGGGAGAACCAGGTAATTTTGGCTGAGAATTTCTGTCTTGGTGAATAGCACCAAAGATTACATTTTTGCTGTTTCATAGGTGGTAGCTGTTTTTGTATTGAATTTAGTAGATTTATTACTTCTGTCAATAACTATATATCCTTAGTCTTAGAGTCTCCTCCGAATCCACTTTCTACTGTGCTGTTTCTGTTAGTTTTCTTTCACTGTGACAAAATACTTAATCAATTTACAACAAACAAATATTTGCTTTCGTTGACAGTTTCAGAGGTTCTGGTCCATAGCTGTTTGATCCATGGCTAATTAGGTCTGTGTGAGGCAGTATATCCTCTGGAGAGAGAGTGGGCGAAACAGGAAGTGCCTTGCCTAAGGGAAGCTGGGAAGAAAGGTGAGAGGAGGAGAAGGCAGAGTCCTGACACCCCTTTTCAAGTTCACTGCAAAACTTCCAAGAAGGCCCCACCTCTTAAGGGTTTCACAGTCTCCCTTTCACACATGGACCACTTATCCAAACTGGAATACTTTTATTAATAAATTAAATGCT
>LZPO01057485.1:8845-21602 GCA_001675575.1 Neotoma lepida
GGATCTGTGGTTGGTATGTAAAATGAACAAAAAATTTCTTAATAAAGAAAAAAAAAGAGGTGAGGATGGCCAACGACCAAAGGGGACATTGCAGAGGAGAGTGGAGTCTCAGCAGGTGAGAGTGGACAATGGCCAAAGTTAGTTCCAATATACCTTTTTAGGCAGGCTTTATACCATTTTTATAGTGTCTAGAACAAACAGCTTTTTCTAAGGACTTTATCTTTTCCAAGTGATAGGCTCATTTGCATTAACTCTTACAGGAGGGATCATTGGTATGTTGTTGTATGATACTGTTCCTGGAGAAATTTGGACAAATACCCACTTATGCCACATAGGGGACCAACAACAGACCAAACTAAGAATACCTCCAAAGTCCAACTTGGGAACCAATGAATTATATCAGGGTTACTTACAGGAACAGAGATGACATGAAGGCTGCTGTATCACCAAAAGCCCACCCATGGATAATAGCTCACTAAAGCTGGGAAGCTGAAATACACTGCACAACTTGCAGGCAGCTCCACAGTTTGCAGAGTGTCATTTCCAGGAAGCTCAACTGGTCTGAGAGTGTATTCCAGCAGTTCTTACTGCTTATAAATGCTTGGGGAGGTGCGCCTAGTGCATCTGTTCAGTTTCAGGGACTTCCCAAGATTATTGAGCTGTTTACTTCTTTGGTCTTAACCACTTTCCCTGCAGGATAGAATGCTTCATGCCCCCTTTAGAACATCTTCACTCTTATGAACTTCCCTCTATGATGGAATATTTTACTTTGGAGGAAATTGCTACACAACCCATGTCCTTATTTTTATATCATAAAGCTCCTGCTAAATAATAACCTTAAAAGGTTTAGAGTTCTAGAAGCTAGGTTTAGATTGTTACCTATTATGTTGTGGGTACTTTAGGATGCATGTGTTCTCCCAGGGCCAAAGGTATGACCCAAGTCTCATATTTCTGACTTAAAAAACAAACTTTTGGGGCTGGAGAGAAGGCTCAGTGGTTAAGAGCACTGGCTGCTCTTCCAGAGGACCTGGGTTCAATTCCCAGCAACCACATGGCAGCTTACAACTGTAACTCCAGTTCCAGAGGATCCAACACCCTCACACAGATATACATGCAAGCAAAACACCAATGCACACACAATAAAAATAAATAAAAAAATTTAAAAAGTGAATGGTAAATTATAAAAAAAACCTTTGTCATTTATAAAAAGACCTGAATGTAGAAAAGGTATCTATAAGGTGCTTCAAAAGGATTATGGCCAGGAGCTGAATGAGAGTTTACATGGATTCTAAACTAGTGTTATTTGTAATATTTTTCTCCAGGTAAGATGAGTCTCTTGGAAAAGCTTTTTTATGGATGATCTTAGGGTCTGATTAACACATTTGCCTGTCCAGAGGACTTAAGTCTATAAGCAGAATGAGGATAATAACTAAGTCCTAGGGGCTTAGTTACAGGGTAAGCAATCTATAATAGAAATAGAAGAATGTCAACTATCTCTTTGAAGAGATGTAGAGAGGTTAGACTGAAGGATAATGTTCTGGAAGTCAATCTGTAGTATTCTTGAATTGTTGACTAGGGAAACAACATTTATTAATAACAGCATAGACCCCCATCTTGATCAGTTAAGAGTTATTACAAGATTGCCTGGTGATTGATGGTGGCAGTTTGAGCTTGTACAGCTTGTTGGTGGAGGGAGCTAAAGTAACCATGTTTTTGGTGAAAAGGTTAGGGTATTTTTATAATACAAGATCTACTAACACTTTTTATTAGGATGAATAATAAATTTTAGAAGAGCTACTGCACTGGGACTCTGTTTTTTTTTTGTGTGTGTGTGTGTGTGTGTTTTTGTTTTTTTACTGCTGCTTAAGAAGCCACCAGAGTAGTGAGGAACTATAGGAAATTGTGACTTTTTCTTTGTACACTCTGTGCACTCATGTTCTTTTGTGTAGATCCTATAAAAGTTGACATAGTATTTATAGTAATGGTTTTAGTATAATACTTTAAGATTAGCAAAACAAATATATTTAAAAAAATTATTCTTGATTCTATAGTGAGTCAGTTTCTTAAGTAGCTAGAAAGTCTAACAAATTAAGCAGAAAATAATGTATATACTTACCTTGATAAAACATAGATTTGTTTTTGTTTTTCTAAGCCAGTTTTGTATAAATGATTCTAATAGCAGATCTATATCTTAAGAAAATATTTCTTTTATAATAGAGAATTATGTGGAATTTACATTAGGACATAGTGCTAATGAAATATTTTTATATAAATGAATAAGATCTAGTAGTATATCAAGATACTATTCATCTGCAGGAAATAACAAGACATACAAGAACACACTTGCATTCAGCAATCCAGAGCAATTCTTTTAACTATTAAAATGGAGAGAACTATTACTGGTCATCTGAAAAACAACACAGATGAGTACAAATCCTCATTTTGAATCTCAAGTGTCTACACTGCACCTTTGTAAGTCGTATGTCTATGTAAATGTTGGGTAGTAAACTAGCAGTGCTGGAACAAGTGACATAGCTTTAGAGAGCTCGTAAAATGCACATCTCACTTGACAGTTCAATTTGTTGATGTCACAGAGACCAACATGCATATAATTTTAAACTATTTCTTGTGAAGCTTTTAAATAGAACACATAAGTGATATTTGCTATAGTTAAGGTGTATTATTTTCAAATTTTTCTGATAATGACAGAATAACAGTCTAAGACTGATGTATTATTTTGATTCTTTGAGAAATATTTCTCATCAAGTATTTTTGGAAACCCCTGTTAGCCAAGGTAGATCACATAGAATTGTTTAAGCAAAGTTATGGTGACAGTGTGTGAGACATGGCCCATACTTTTCAGGAGTTTTATATCAAAGTTAAATTTTAAAATACTATTTTATTCATGAATTTCTGTGTATATTCAAGATAGACAACGATAGATTTCATAAGGATGTTTTCATGAGTGTATCATGTAGTTTGGCCACTTCCTCTCACCATCTCCCACCATTTACATTCATTCCCCACAGTCTCATTTCTACTTTCATGATATATATATATATATATATATATATATATATATATATGTGTGTGTATGTCTTCATATATATGTTTTTATGTATCTGCTTAAAATCTAGGATCCACAAATGAAAGAAATCTACCAATTGAAATAAGCAAACTACTAAAATTTCTCAGTGTGATCAGGTGGGATTTAACCTTAGGGTATAAAGATATTTTTGCAAATGGAAATCTATTAATCTAGATCACCACATTAACAATTAATGATCATTAATAACCACATTAATGATCACCATCTTTCATACTAATGATAAAAAACAAAAGATTATCCCAGTAGATGTATAGCAAGCATATGAGACATGAGATAAAATTCATCTATCTTCTGTGATTTAACTCTGAATAATTTAGGTCTAGAAGGAATGTATCTCTACACAATAAAAGCCACATATGACAAACTCACAACATTATAGTCAATGGGGAAAAGCTGAAAGCTTTTCTTCGAAGATAAATAAGATATAGATGCTCACACTCATTGCAGCTACTCAAAACAGAACTGCTAGTCCTACTTAGTGCTCTTAGACAAGGAAAAGAAAGAGTCTTAGTCACTGTTCTATTGCTGTGAAGAGACACCATGACTATGGAAACTATTATAAAAGAAAGTGTTTAATTGGGGCTTGCTTAAAGTTTCAGCATTTTAGTCCATTATCCTCATGGGGAGCATGAAGGCATGAAGGCAGACATGGTAGCTGAGAGTTCTACATTTGGATTCACAAGCAGCAGGAAGAGAAAGACAGTGGGCCTGGTTTGGGTTTTTGAAGCCTCAAAGCCAATCCCCAGTGATATACTTTCTCCAACACGGCCACACATCATAATCCTTACAAAGAATGCCACTCCCTGGTGGCTCACATTCAAACATGAGCCTATGGAGCCATTCTTAGTCAAACCACCACGGAAAGGGAATCTAAAGTGAAAAGGAAGAAATTGTCTTTTTATAGATGACCCAATCATATATGAGCCCTAAATTATTAACAAAAAAATTTAACGATTAAATGAGTCCAGTAAATTTCTAAGATAGAAAAATCATTCAGGAGTCTATACACTAACAATGGATTATCCAAAAAAAAAAGTCAAAAAAGAATCCCTTTTGCAGAGCATAAAGATATTTAGAAATTAGTTTAATCAGGGAAGTGAAAGACCTGTGCACCTGACAGCATAAAATATCAAGGAAAGAACTTGAAGAAGATACAGATAAATGAAAAGATACTCTGTCTACAGATTAGAATATTTAGTATGATTAAACCATCCATACTACCTAAAGTGATCTACCACACCAGTGCAAGCCTTAACAAATTCTAATGATACTTTCATAGAAGCAGCAAATCATTCTTAAGTCATTCAAGACAACAACATAAAACCATGAATATCCAAGATGATTTCATTGAGTAAAATGATCAAAACTGAGGTCATCACATTATTAGACTTTAAAGTATACTTTTATGATATTCTAATCAAACAACATGTAAAACAGATCTAGACAGAGAATTCTCAACAGAAGAATCTCAAATGGCCAAGAAACACTTAAGGAGATGTTTAACATCCTTAGCCATCAGGGAAACACAAATCAAAATGACTCTGAGATTCCATCTTATACCTGCCAGAATGGTTAAGATCAAAAACAAAAGTGATAGCTCATGCTGGAGAGGATGTGGACCAAGGGGAACACTCCTCCATTGCTGATGGGAGTGCAATCCTGTACAGCCACTTTGGAAATCAGTGTGAGGGTTTCTCAGAAAACTGGGAATCAAACTACCACAAGACCCACCTATACCACTCTTGGGCCTATACGCAAAGGATGCTCAATCATACCACAAGGACACTTGTTCAACTATGTTCATAGCAGCTTTATTTGTAATAGCCAGAACCTGGAAACAACTTAGATGTTCTTCAACTGAGGAATGGATAAAGAAAATGTGGTACATTTACATAATGGAATATTACTCAATTGTTAAAAACAAGGACACCAGGAAATTTGAAGGCAAGTGAATGGAACTAGAAAAAATCATCTTCAGTGAGGTAACCCAGACAGAAAGACAAACATGGTATGTATTCACTCATAAGTGGATATTATCTGTAAAATAAGGGATAACTATGCTACAATTCACAGACCCAGAGAGACTAGATTAGTGCCTGGCTCAATTGTCATCAGAGAGGTGTCATTCAGCAACTGATTGGGCAGATGCAGAGACCCACAGGAAAACATTAGGTGGAGTTTGGGAATCCTGCAGAGGAGGAGAAGAAAGGAAAGTAGGAGCCAGAAGAGTCAAGGACACCATGGGAAGGCTCACACAATCAACTAACCTGGGCTCATAGGGGCTCACAGAGACTGAACCAACAACCAGGGAGCCTGCATTGGACTGAACTAGGCACTCTACATATGTTATAGTTGTGTAGCTTGATCTTGGGGGACTCCTAACAGTGGGAGGAGGGGCTATCTCCAACTCTTTTATTAGTTTTGGGGACCCTACTCCTCATACTGGGTCACCTTGCCCAGCCTTAATGCAACAGGAAATGCTTAGTCTTAGAGCAACTTGATACGCCATGTTTTATTGATACTCATGGGAGACCTGCCCTTTCCTGGAAGGAGACAGAATAGGAGGGTATTGGGGGTTTGAGAGTGAAGGAGGCATGGGGGAGGGAGAAGGGACTGAAAAGGGAGGATGGAGGAGGTTGAGGCTGGGATATAAAATAAATCGATGAATGAAAACATTTTTAAATAAAAAAAACCCTGCCACATAGACCAATAAAACAGAGTAAGTTCAAACATAAGCCTACATATTTAACTTCATTTATTTTTGGCAAAAATGTTAATTACACATAATAAGGGAAGGCAGGTCTTCAATTAATTGTACATTAAACTGATACTGGGCCTGGGGAGATGTCTCCATAAGAACATCTCATGTAAGCATGAGGACAGGAGTTCAAATCCCCAGTACTCATGTAAAAAAACAGGTGTGACTATATGTACTTATAACACCAGCAGTGGGGAGTGGAGACACATGGATCCCAGAAGCTTGATGACCAGCCATTCTAGCTGAAACAGTGAGCTTCTGGTTTACTGAAGTCTCTGTCTTAAAGAAGAGAACAATGGAATAAACCTCCTGACATCCTCCTCTGGCTTTCACATTTATTTGTGTGAAATGGTATGCTCACCTCCATGCGTGAATACTCCATACAGACACACAAACACACACACACACACACACACACACACACACACACACATCCACACACACACTGTTACACAGTGGCTTGGGTATTGAAGAATCCAACAAAAGTCAAGTGTGACTAATTACTGGTCTGTGGGGTAGCTCTAGAAGGAACTGGTAGAAACTTCAAGATGTGGAATCTAGCGGGAGTTCCTTAGATCAGTGGAGATGAGTATTGCTTCTGTGACTCCTTTGGCATTTCTTGTGAGAATGTTTGTAAAAAGGAGTAAGCCTGGCCTTACCTATTATCTCTCTGCTCCCATTTTAGATTATATGGTCACACATGTGATTCCTTCATGAAAACCTATTATGTGGGGATTGGTACTGGAGTTCAGCTTCAGTGGGGCTCAGGTCCCAAAGAGGAGGTGTGGAGTCTGTGAGGGGAAGTAGACTGATAGGATCTGAGAGTGAATCCGGATTTCTGCCACTTTATTGAAAGATAGCTGTACCCTTTATACTCTCTAATTGAACAAAGGATTAAATGGGAGAAAGGGGGCATGTGAGCTGGGGTGTGGCTTGTGATCAGGGATTGAGGAAGCTAGCATTGACCTTGACAAGTTAATAGGCACCACAATCATATGTTATTGGAAGGGCCATATGTTCCTCTTGCCAGAGACAAGAATGATCCTCTTTTTAGCAAGGAGGAACTTTCTTGAAGCCCCTGAAGGAATGGGGGCTTTTGTTTAAAGGCCTGATCTTGGGAAAAGGACTTTCTTGGGGGATCAGACACTCCATTATAGAATACTGCAGTTTTTTGTATGGCTTAGTTTATCCAAATAGCTAAAGCTTAAAGTGAGCAAAGATGAAGCTTGACAAATATTACTGTGAACCTGAGTAGACCTAGGAATTTATAAATCTTGATTATCAAACATACCTTATTTATCAAGCATATGTTACCTATCTAAATTTTCTAGCACCATGGTGTTAATTTGTATAATCACAGAGTAGCAGGGATGTTTTCCAGAGAATTATTTTGTTTAAAGAGGCTGCCATTTTATATATTTTCATTCTTCACCAAAGCCCCCACAAAATTTCCCAAAGGAGAAGGCATAAGGAAAGTCTCATAACATATAGTGAGAATCAGTGAAAATGAAAGTAAAAGGATGCTGGAGAATTGTGATCTGCAAAGTCAAAATGCTGGAACTTTGTCAAGCAGCAATGGTCACCAGGAGGTCCACACCAGATTAGCTAGACAACTCTGGCCCACTAAATCGGTATGGCCCACTAAATCAAATGAAAGAAGTATAAACTAGAATGGTTCAAGGGGACAGATTATCAAAGTTTGATTAAAGGGTAAATAAGTAAGACAGTACAAACAGAATATATGAGATGTATTGAACAGCGTTTGTTATCATTCCTGACATCCTCCTAGCTGCTTCCAGAATCCCGTGGCCAAGCATGCACTGCCAGCAGCCAGGCAAAATGCTTAGTCACTCCAGGGCCTAGGATCCTACATAATCTATGCACATGTGCAGCGTGGCCATGTAATCTATACGCATGCGTGGCATGGCTACGTAAGCCCCCATATGCATGCTCAAGGTTATCCTTAAAAGCAGATTCCACTCGTTCCCTGCCCTTCTTCTGCCACATTTCTCTCCAGCAGGCCTGCAACACTCACCCCATCTTTCCTATTCCCCCCTAATAAAACTCTTCAAGTGGGATTCGTTGTATCTCATGGTCCATTCTTGCACCTGGTAAATAACAGCATTAAAAGTCCAAATCATCAGCATAGAAGGAGGATAATATCAAGGCAAAGACATACAAGGCATATTCATCAAATTGAGCAGAAAAATCTCCAAATTTGGGGAAGAAGACGGCCATTCAGATACAGAAGAATACATAGAAAAGGAAATTGTATTGAAAAGTGAAAGAGAGAATGACCAAATAACATATAAAGGCAAAATGTTTAGAATAACAGCATATTTTTCAACAAAAGTCTAAAGTCCAGGAAGGCATAAAATGGTGGGTTTCAAACTCTGAAGACAATAACTGCTATTCCAGATTACAATAGCAAACCTACTCTTTGTAATATTAATAAAAGAGAAGAGTAACTTTCCATGGCAAACACAAGCTAAAGGAATTCACATCCACTAAGGCTCTATAGAAGATATGTGAGGGAATCTTATATCTTCCAAGCTAACACAAGTAGAAACCAAGCAGGTAAGTCAATTCTAATGTCTGACAATACAGACTTCAAGTTAAAATGAGAAGAGATAAAGGTCAGTATATGTTGATAAGTGAACAGTGCATCAAGAGGGCACTATAATTATAAAGATGTGCACTAAACATTGACAAATCCAGTTTCATTAGTCAAACGCTAATGAATGTAAAGTCATAGACTGACCTCAAAGCAGCAACAGTGGATGTCTTCAGTACCCCAGTGTCATCAACAGACAGGCCATTCAGATAAAAAAAGAACATTAGAGTTAAATGACATTTTATTGTACTTTTTAATATTTACTAAAGGGTTACTTTGTTTTGTATTTGTCTTAACATTTTAAGATCCTATGGAATCCAATTGAAGATATTTATAAAGAAGACAGAAATACACACTGGAAAAAAAGAAAGCATCCTCAACAAATGGCACGGGTCAAACTGGATGGCTGTATGTAAAAGAATGCAAATAGATACATACTTATCACTCTGCACAAAATTCAAGTCCAAGTGAATCAAGGACCTCAACATAAAACCAGATACACTGAACCTGATATAAGAAAAAGTGGGGAATAGCCTTGAATGCATTGGCACAGGTGAAGACTTCCTGAACAGAACACTGATAGCACAGGCTCTAAGACTGACAATTAATAAATGGGACCTCATGAAACTGAAAAGCCTCTGCATGGCAAAGGACACTGTTATTTGAACAAAGAAGCAGCCTACATAATGGGAAAAGATTTTACCAACTACATATCTGATAGAGAACTAATATCCAAAACATATAAAGATCTGGAAAAAAAAAGATATAAAGAAAACAAGTAACCCAATTTTAAAAATGGTATACAGAATCCTCAAAACAGAATTCTCAAAAAAGGAAACACAAATGGCTGAGAAACACTTAAATATTCAACATCCTTAGACATCAGGGAAATGCAAATCAAAACTACTTTGAGATTTCATCTCACACCTGTCAGAATGGCTAATATCAATAAAACAAGTGACAGCTCATACTGGCAAGGAAGTAGAGTAAGGGGAACACTCCTCCATTGCTGGTGGAAGTGCAAATTTGTACAGCCACTATGGAAATCAGTGTGGCGGTTCCTCAGGAAGATGGGAACTGATCTACTCGAGATCCAGCTATATCACTCTTGGGCATAGACCCAAAGCACACTTCATCCTACCACAGAGACACTTGCTCAGCCATGTTCATTGCTGCCCTATTCATAATAGTCATAACTTGAAAAGAGCCTAGATGACTGTCAACAGATAAATAAAGAAAATCTGATACATTTACAAAATGGAATATTACTTGTTAAAAAAATATGAAATTTGAAAAGCAGCTTGGACCTTTCCAGGCCTGAGACAGTAGAGGACACAGATGGCTCCCCCCTAGACTTCTTGTCTTGTGGGGAGGGCAATCAACCAGAAGTGGCTCATCCCTTTCTAGGCCTGAGCTAGCAGAGGACACAGATGGCTCCCCCCTAGACTTCTTGTCTTGTGGGGAGGGCAATCAACCAGAAGTGGCTCATCCCTTTCTAGGCCTGAGCTAGCAGAGGACACAGATGGCTCCCCTCTAGTCTTCTTGGTCTGGGAGGGGCACAATCAACCAGGAGCCCACCCAACACATCTAGTGCCAAGCCATCAGGCACCATCATAACAAGTGCTGCATGAGGTTTCTAGCCCAGGCAAGAAAAGGAAAGCCATGTCTTGTGAGTGCAGTGGGCAGGACTCAATCAAGTGCTACCTGTGACCCAACCAAGAGCCCTGGCACCAAGTGGTTGGGCACCAATATGGTGAGCAAGTACAGGGTGGGGAAATGGAAGAGAGAGAGAGGCAGAATGGTTCAGGGGCTCGGGAAAGAGGCTTTTCTGAAGAGGTGAGGGTGGTGAGGAACAGGCTGATGTGAATGGCCTGCTAGCCACCTGAGTCCAAGGTGATGTCCGGGCCTGGGCTACTGCCAAGGGCCAGGTCTTGGTCCAAGGCCCTGAAGCAGCCTAGGGATTCGAGTTGATATCTGTGGCTCATGTTGCCACTGAGGGCCATGCAGAGGCCTGTGGTCTAGTCCACCACATGGGTGTCTGAGGGCCATGCTGCCACAGGGGTCATGTCAATCTGGGTGGCCTGCACTGCCACCTGGGGCCATGCTGACATCTTGGCCCAGGCTGCTACCAAGGACCATGTCTGGGTCCATGGTCCTACCACAGGCAGAGTCTGAATTGATGTTCCTGGCCTGTGATGTCACCAGGGGCCACATGGATGTCCAGGGTCTAGGTCGAAATCTGTGACCATGATGGTGTTCAAGAACTGTGCCAACACTGGAGCCAAGCCAATTTGAGTAGCCAGTGCTGTCACCTGGGGCCATGGTATTGTCTGGACCAGGGCTGGTGCTAAGGGCCATGTGTGGGTCTGTGGCTCTGTTATAGCCAGGGTCTGTCTTGATGTTCAAAGCTCCTGAGATCATTGAAGGCCATGCCTATGCCACAGGTCTGGGCTGTCATCTGGGGCCATGTTGGTGTCAGCAGGCCATGCTGCCACAGGGGCCTTGCTGATCTTAGTGACCTGCACTGCCACCTGGGACCATGGTAACATCCAGGCCCAGGCTGCTGCCTAGGGCCATGTCTGGGTCTGTGGTCCTATCACAGCCAGGGTCTGTACTAATGTCCATGGCCCATGTTGCCAACAAAGACTACACAGTTGTCCAGGGTCTGGAATGCAACTTGTGGCCATAAAGGCATCTGAGGGTCATGGCATCATCTGGGCCAGGGCTGCTGTCGAGGGCCATGTCTCGGTCTCCACCTCTGCAGCAGCCAGAGTGTGAATTGATTTCTATGGTTCTTGTTATCACCAAGGGCCATGTGGATGACTGAGGTATGGTCAGCCACCTGAGACCATGTTGGTGTCTCAGGACCTGCTGCTGCCAGGGTCATACTGATCTGGGTGGCCTGTGCTGCCACCTGGGGCCATGGATGTGTCTAGGTCTAGGCCACTGCCTAGGGTCATGTCTGAGTCTGCAACCCTGCAGTGGCTGGGGTCTGGGGTGGTGTCCATGTCTCCTGTTATCACTGAGGGCTCTGCAGATGCCCAAGGTCTAGTCAGTCACCTGAGATCATGTGGGTGCCTGAGGGCCATGCTGCTGCCAGGTGCCATACTGATCCAGGTGCCCTGTGCTGCCACCAAGGCTATGGTGACATCCAGGCCTGAGCTGCTGCTGACAACCATGTCTAGGTCTATGGTCCTGCTGCAGCTGGGGTCTGTGATGATGTCCACGGCCCATGTTAACACAGGGGGTGATTGGAACTGTGCTGTGCTGGGCCGATCTTCATGGCCATGGGATAGCTGGCCCTGCCTCTCACTGGATATTGCAGCAAGAGAGTTGGTCCCTCCCCTCAGAGGAGAGCTGATCCCTCCATCCCTCATCACAGATGTACACCTCACCTGGACAGCACCCTAGAGCTGACCCTGTGGTCGAGGATGCAAGTGAGCCAGACCTAAGGGTGTGAGAGGAACAGAACTGACCCTACCCCTCTCATCTGCCATGTGGTGGCATGGATAAGGGAAAGATGCCCTCTCTGCTCTGCCCCTTGCTACCTGTGGCAGGCAATAGAGCTGGCCCCGGGGTCATGAGAGTGAGAGAACTAGTCCTGCCCCCAACCAGCTGTAGCACACAGGAGAGTGGGCCCTGCACTCAGCCTGGGCAGCACACTAAAGGTGATCCTGTTGTTTGGGACACAGGTGAGCCAGCCCTGAGGGTATGAGAGCAGGAGAGCTGACCCTAGCCCCCCTTTGTATGCCCCCTATGGCAACTGGGAGAGAGGACCCTGCATCTTGCCTGGACAAAGCAATAGAGCTGTCCCTGGTGTTGTGAGTGTGGGTGACCCAGATCTGAGGACCTGAGAGTGGGAGAACTGGTCCTGCTCCTTGCTGCAGGCTGCATTGGATGAGCTAGCAGAGACAACACTGGAGAGCTCACCTGGACAGTGACGATGAGGAAAGCTGTCTGACCAAGCCCGCTACCACCCAGGCCCAGAAAAAGGGCTATGAGTTGGCCCATCCCAACATCCACCTCATCTATGAACTGTTGGAGCATGTGAAGGGGGTGAACCTACAGATCCAAAACAGCAGGATCTCCATGGCACAGGACAACAGGATATCCAAGAGGAGCCCCAGAGAGAGCTCATTACTGGTGGTGTAGCAGAAGCCAGAGGCCTCGAGCCAGACCAATGACTCCTGGCAATGAACACTTTCAAGTAAAGATGAACAGACTAAAGGGTAAACTGTGACTCAATGGGCCACACTACAGCTTCCACAACAAAATT
>LZPO01057485.1:21662-48769 GCA_001675575.1 Neotoma lepida
GAGGGTGGAATATGAAGGGTTGGGGATACAAATGGGACTAGAATGCATGATGAGAAATTCATAAAAAAAATCAATAAAAATTTTAAAAAATTATGAAATTCACAGGTAAATGGATAGAGCTAGAAAAAAATCATTCAGAGTAAGGTAACCCAGACCCCCAAAGACAAATATGGTATATATTCACTTACATGTGGATGTTAGATGTTAAGTTTTTGATAAGCATGGTACAATTCATATAACCACAGAGGTGTTCGTAGAGTAAGGGAACTAGGGGAAGAGGGAAGAATGTCCCTAAGAAGGGGAAATAGAAGACGATACTAATGGATGGATGGGAGAGGTGGGGAAATTGGAACTGGATGATCAAATGGAGAGGAGACGGAGGAGGAGGATAAGGACAGTTAAAAGAAGGGCAATTTGAGGAGTTGTATGGAGATTTCTTAAAATATATACATATATGAAAGAAATATAAATGGGATCACCAAATAACAGGGGAGACAAAGCCCCTGCTAGACATCTGTCTCCACCAAATAAAATCGCCAGTGCCAGGAATGGATTATATTTAATTGACTTGCTGGCTGAAGGGGCTCCATGGAAACCCCCTAACAACTCAGGATATTGCCAAGGTTATTGGTTGCTCTCCATAAACTGATGGCAAGGCCCTACTGCTGAAGACAATACTTATATAACATATTAAACATGGAAAATTTGAGCTGTTGCCTACATAGAGCCTTCACCCCTACTCTCTAGTGTTCATGGTACTGGAAGGTACTCTGCATGCTACCAGAGTAGAAAGGTGAATACCAACCCAGCTACAAATCCTTTGATCTACAATGGTGACCTACCTTTAAGATATGCTAGTACGGTAGTGGCACAAAAGTTGTAGGAGTAACCAACCATTATCTGATTGGATTTAAGACCCACTCCATGATATGGAACCCATGCTGGACTTACTTAGGTGGCCAAGAACCTGGGACTAGATAGGCCTTGGTCTATAGGAAAACCAAATACTACTATTCTCCTAAAGGAACATAGCAATAAAATGACTCCTGCTGACATTCTGCTATACTTATAGATCAATGTCTTGCTCAGCCATCATCAGATAAGTTTCTTCCTGCAGTAGATAGGACCAATACAGAGACCCACAGCTGGACAATGAGTAGGGGACTAAGAGATCTTGAAACAGTCCTAAATCCCTCCCCTCAGGGCTCAGGGAACTCTGTGGAAGAGGAGATGGAAAAATTCTAAGAATCAGTGGGGATGGAAGATGCCAAGGAATCAAGGCCTTCTAGACACAACAAGACTAATGCTCATATGAACTCACAGAGACTGTGGCAGCATGCACAGGTCTAAGCCAGATGGAATCTGTGTTGAGAGGGGAAGTGGACATGATCTTCCATCCCTAAACCAGAAGCTATCCCCAACTGCTCATAAAAGGGAAATTAGTTTTCTCCAATGGAGTCTTACTTGGTATATAAATCACACTTAAGGACAGGCCCCACGCCCTGTCTACAGGAGTAGACGGGCAACACAAACCAACTCAATAGATTTTTGGAGCTTTTTTTCTTTTCTTTTCTTTTCTTTCTTTCTTTCTTTCTTTCTTTCTTTCTTTCTTTCTTTCTTTCTTTCTTTCTTTCTTTCTTTTTGGTCTCAATGCTTTTTCTGGGCATTTTTTTTTCATCTTGCAAGTACTTTGTTCATATATTATGGCTTTCACTTTGGCATTTTTATGGAATTTCTTGTGTGTGAATGTGTATATGTCTGTGTCTGTATGTGTTTCTCATGATTTTCCTTTGACTCCTTCATTCTTGCTTATTTATTTTGTCCTATTCTGGATCATTTGTTTATTATTATTATTATTATTATTATTATTATTATTATTATTATTATTTTAGATGTCTGCTTGTTTTCTAATGAGAAAGAGAAGAAAGGGTGTGGATTAGGGTGGGTGGGGAGATGGGGAGGATCTGGAAGGAACTGGGGTAGGGGAAACCATAATCAGAATATATTGCATGAAAAATCTATTTCCAATAAAAAAGAAAAGAAAATATAGTGGTGAAGCTACATTGCTTTATATTTGGCAATGGTTTATTAGCCCTAACACCATTAGCACAAGCAATAAAACAAAAAAAAGTAGAATATATTTGAAAATTAAAAATCTGTGGATCAATTGTATCAAGAAAGTGAAAAGAAAACAGAGTGCTTGAAACTATTTCCAGGTTATATGTTACATACGGTTATAATGTCCAGCATAAGTGAAGAACTTTTACAATTTCAAAATAGTCCTATTAGAATTGACAAAGAATTTTAATAAGACATTTCTCTAAAGAAGATATGTGAATAACCAATAAACACTTGAAAAATACTCAACATTAGTAGATGTCAGGAAAATGCTAATGAAAACAACAACAAGATACTATGTCACACTCACTAGGAGAAAAAAATAATTATCGCAGGTGAGGATGTGGTGAAATTGGAACTCCTGTACATTGCTGGTAGGAATGGGTGGTGGTGCACGCCTTTAATCCCAGCACTCGGGAGGCAGAGCCAGGCGGATCTCTGTGAGTTTGAGGTCAGCCTGGTCTACAGAGCAAGATCCATGACAGGCACCAAAGCTACACAGAGAAACCCTGTCTCGAAAAAACAACAACAAAAAAGAAAGGAATATGAAATATTGCACCTGCTGTTGAAAACAGTAAGTACATTAATAAAGCAAACAGTCTTTTTTAAAAAGAAAAAAATTTTATACAATATATTTTGATCATCCCCCAATTCCTTCCAGATCTTCTCCACCTCCCTAGCCATCCAACTTTGTTATTTTCCTCTTTGTTTTAAAAAAATAAAACAAGAGAAACATATCCACGAAACCACCAAAATGGAAACCAAAATCACAAGGGAAAGACCAAAAAGACAAAAAAAGTGCCTCAACAAAGGAAAAATGAGACCAAAGGATCTACCAAAACTACCAAAATGAGTTCATTTTGTGTTGGCCAACTACTCCTGGGCATGGGACCTTCCCTAATGTGTGGATACTATACCCAGTGATATTTCAGTGGAAGAGTTAAGTTTTCCTTTGCAAGCAGGTACCAACTGCTGATAGCTTCTTGGTTATGGGTGGGAGCCCTGTCCACTTCACCCTTTCAGTGCTGGGACCCTGTTTGGCATGAACCTGTGCAGGACTTGTGTTTGCTGCCATAGTCTCAGTGAGTTCAAATGCACATAAGTCCTGTTGTGTCTGAAGGACATTGTTTCCTTGGAGTTATTAACCACATCTGGCTCTCTCCTCTTCCACAAAGATCCTTGTGCTTTGGGGAGAGAGGCTGATGAAGACATTCCATTGAGAGATGAGTGTTCCAAGGTCTCTCACTCTCTGCACCTTGCCCAGTCGTGGCTCTCTGTAAAAAACAAAGTCTTTGACAAGTGCTTCCTCAACTTCTCTTTCTACATTAGGCACATTGGTAAAAGAGCCTGGATCCTAGTGAAAGCACTGATTTCAGTAAGAACATTGGATAAATAGAAGTGGATTAAATAGAAAGGAGAAATGAAGTAATTTTGCTTGGAGCAAATGAGCTTGTGAAATTGTCACATAAATAGATGGAAAAGGTGAAATTTCTTGGGTCCTCTTTTGACTGTGTTAAGTTTGAGATACTTTTAAACCAGTAATGTTAAAAGCAAATGAGGCACTCACTGCCTGTTAGTGAGGATCTTTAATTCCAAGAACTCTGTCTCAACATACTTGATGTGTTCTTGGCTCCTGAAATAATTTACTCATCTGTCAGTTAGGAAGTATGTAGCATATGTTACTTTAGCACACAAGGATACAGGGATTAAAGATACAGTCACTGTCCTCAAGGAATTAATAGTGGATTGGGAAAGAGGTCCATAAAAAGAGGGATTATCGAACAGCATGTTACAAACTATGAGAGTAAGTACAAAGTGTTATTTAGTTATAGGAAAGAAAGTATTTCATCACATCTCCAGAAATCTGGTAAGAATTCACAGAGGATCTGTAGAGCAAATCTTAAACAGTCTTATTAATTGAAAACACCAGGCCAGGTATTGAGGTAAATTCTGAATGATCAGAGAGACAGAACAAGCCACAGCCAACCTCACCTTGCCAACTCCTCAGCTGATCTTGTTTCCTCAGACTGCAGGCTTCTGAGTCTTCACCCAAATGAATCTCAGCTGAACTGCTGCTCCAAGCCTGAAAGCTTAAGAGGCCCTAGCTTCTGGTTTCCACACCTTATATACCTTTCTGCTTCCTGCCACTACTTTCTGGGATTAAAGGCGTTGTGTCTTTCTCAAGCAAAGACATGAGATCTCAGGTGCTGGAATTAAAGGTGTGTGCCACCATGCCTGGCTGTTTCCAGTGTGGCCTTGAACTCACAGAGATCTGGATGGATCTCTGCCTCGGGAATGCTAGGATTAAAGGCATGTGCTACCACTGCCTAACCTCTATGTTTAATCTAGTAGCTGTTCTGTTCTCTGACCCCAAATAAGTTTTATTAGGGTACATAATATTTTGGGGGACACAATATAATCACCACAAGGATCTGGGAGATACAGCTTAACATAAAGCATTTGTCTATCACATGCAAGGACCTGAGTTCAATCCTCAGTAATAAAAATAAAAATGAATTCACAGAGGAGATGATTTTTGTGCACAGCAGAAGATTTTGTTGTTTACCTGGAGTGTGTAGTAAAATCAAGGGGGAAGCTTACTAAAAGAGAAATTATTAGTTTCCAGCTCTAAAATCTGGATTCAGAATTCCTAGAATATAGGCTCTAGAAGGTTCTCTGGTGATTCTGATACATAGACATTTTTATGGAACACTGTTTGGTAAAGTGTTGAGTAAAGTATATATTAGACAGGGTTCCCAAGAAGAACAGAACTGACTGAGTGTATATATTCTATTAAAAGGGGTTATATTATAACTTCACAATTTACATTCTTGTAACCATTACAAGAATGGCTTATAACCAATAGGGGCTGGGCAGCCTGGCAATGACTATCAACATGCTTGAGAGGCTGAGAATCCGGTAGCTGCTCAGTATATGAAGCTGGATGTCCTGGAAGTACCAATCTTATGCTGAAAGTCTGGAAGATTCCTGGAGAGTTGTTGTATTGAGTCCACATTGAACAGAAACCAAAGAACCTGGATTTTGATGTAAGCAAAGAATGGTGGCAGCAGAGTTAGGTACAGTCAGTCGTCAGGAAGAAGTGAAGGGAAGCAGACAGCAATGCTTTCTCCTTAGACTTCTTTATATATGGGCCCTTGCCTGAAGATGTTGTTCAGTCTAAAGGAGGATCTTCTTTCTCAGTTAATCCTTTCAGGAAATACTTCCCAGACTCATCCAGAGGTAATTCTATTCTCTCGTTGATTTCAGATCCAATCAAGTTGACAACCAAGATTAACAGTCCCAAGTCTACCCCTTCTCAACTTGCCATCCAAGCAAATTTTTTGCCATCCTTAACTTTCAAATGAGGACAATAGCAAGATCATAACTCTGTCTAATGTGACTTAACTTTCCCACATACAAATAAGAATGTACTATTCTTTCCCCAGAGCAGATGGTAAAGTTCTTTGAG
Source organism: Neotoma lepida (assembly GCA_001675575.1). Lineage (NCBI taxonomy): Eukaryota > Metazoa > Chordata > Mammalia > Rodentia > Cricetidae > Neotoma > Neotoma lepida. The sequence goes on from LZPO01057485.1 coordinate 27,250, forward strand.
AAATGCTTAAGCTTTTTAATATTCTATAACTTTAAAATACTATATCTTTACCAACAGTTAACTACTGACACTATCTCAATTGTTGTTGTGCTAATTGATAAAGGAATATAATAGAAGAAACACAAATACCTACTATATGTGTATATATGTGTGTACATATATGTACATATTCTTTATTTGTTCTTAACCAGAAGGCCAAGAAGTGATACACCCTCAGAAAGAAACTCATAAAGTCTTGGTTCTTAACCTAGAGTAGTTACCCACACCTTGATTTCTGAAGGGTCTAGGTGATTTATCATCTTGCCTGGATTATTATAGTTTCCCACTGACCTTAATCCCAGGACATTGTAACATCAAGCAATATCCTAAAGTATCTCCTGCACTCCAGACATACTCATCCTTACCTCCATTCTGGAGAAATCATCTGATTTATCCTTGGTAGTCTGGATCAACCACCCCTTCTCACATTATTATTCCTTTCTTAGCTTGTTGGCTTATGTGCACCAGGATGTAACAAGTCTTTTTCTGCCCCTGTAACCAGCTCCCAAATAACGACATGAAAACTCAGCCTATAGCTTAGACTTGTTCCTAACTAGCACTTATAACTTAAATTAACCCATTTATATTAATCTATGTTCTATCATGTGGCGTTACCTCTCTTCCATTTTGCACCTCCTGTTTCTTCTCCATGTCTCCTCACTTTTCCTGCATGCCTAGATTTCTGTTCCTCTTCTTTTCTCTGCCTGGACATACCACCTATACCTCCTGCCTAGCAATTTGCTGTTCAGCTTTTTATTACATCAATCACAGCAGTGCATCTTTATGCAATGTACAAATATCCCACAACATTTCTCCCTTTTTCTCTACATAAAAAGGAAAAGTTTTAACTCTAACATAGTAAAACTATATATGATAAGAACAATTATCAGGTAAGAATTACATTCACACTGTTCAGTCCATTTGTATTTGGCAAATTCAGAGAAAGTACTCTATTATCTATCCTATCTTAGTGAGTCCAAAGTTTTATACCTAGACAATTTTTTATCATAACTTGTATTACCATTCTAAAAAGTATCTTTTTAGACCTTAGAACATCTTCTTAAACAACTTATGCTTTTACAATTCTCAACCTTATAAATTTTACAAGTTTCTCTCCTGAACTTGTTAACAAAGAAAACTGTAACTATAACTATCTGGTCTTCAAGCCTATCAAAGACCCAAGAAGGATATAATATTACCAGAGTAAACAGGAGGTGCAGAGCAAGCAACTTTCAAAACTATAGAAATGACAGAAACAGCTGGCTTCCTAGACAGTCACCATAAGCTTCTTCTGCATCTATCTTCTGCCTACAGGCCAAGAATATCTGATAGACTTTTTTGTAAAGCCAGAACTTTGGAGGACTGTCCTACCTTGTCTTGGCAAAGTTTTACAGTTGTCTTCTTTTGTGTCCTGCTTGTCTAGTTTGGACAGCATATTGTCAGTAGTCATGGCAAGAGCAGTTTCTTGCCAAGTAGCTAACTTTGCCACAGTAAAAGTAAACTCCATAGGGAGGATTTTTTAATGCCCATCATCCTTTTTTGAAGTAAATTGGTACTGCCAGGAACAGACGTGTTTCACTATCATGAAAACCTTAGATTATTAAAACATCTTAAATGCCATATTGTGTAGGTCTCTGAAGTGTTTGAAGACCACCTACCTATCTAAAATATATCTGTTTAACCTTGAAAACATATCTAACATGACTACAAGTTTGATTATTATAGTTGACTAACTACTAACCTGTATTTCTTAATTATGCTAAATAGCTTTCAAGGACTAGAATTTTACATTTTACATTTTTAAATGAGCTGCATAGGTACAATACCTTAAACAAGAATAGAAACATATATGTAGTATAACAAAAATAACCTTAAATTTGTATCAATGTACAAAAATGTCTTAAGCAAGAGTAGAAACATTTATAGAGTATTTTCTACAAAATAACCTTAAATTTACATTAATATACAAAAATCCATACCAATCCATACCAATTTAGGGTGACTGTAAAATATTTGAGATTAATAGTTGCTTTTTAGTTTGAGGTAGATTCAATAATCTACCCTTTTATCTGATCATTTCTATATCCTCTGCTTTTCTTTTCAGAAAGATATCTTTGAAACTAACCTCCCTTGCTTAGTTTTCTCCCTTACCATGAACAGTAACAATCCCCCTAACTGATGACAAACATTCATAACTCATAGAATGACCAAAAACCACCCACCTCACCTCTTGGGAATGTGGACATCATATTCTTAAAATTACTTCCTGTTGTCTGGGGGTGATGGCATCTTTAGGGGACCATGAGAAAATTGGGAAAATGGTCAAGTCCTGGGAGAGCTGGCTGTATTATTTTCTATTTAGTCTCTGCGTGATGGGAAAGTGTAGAGCTTATCTGAGGTCTGGCTGGAGTAGTCTGTGAGGCTGGACCATCTCAACTAGCAGCTTTGAAATTGTTCTGGATGCAGAATTGTGAGGAATCTGTAACAGAGGCATTCTGAGAGGTTGGATCCCCTGGGCTACTTGTCTTCATTGATATCTGGTCTTTTTGTTCTGAAAATGCACAAACTTTTAAAGGTAACATATATATCTGCATTAACATAATTATGGAATGTGTGGTGTGTACAAGTCAGTTAAATATGATTTTTTGTTTTATGTTTGAGTAGGTAAAAGGCATCTGTCAACTTTATATGTTTGGACTGTATAACCAAACTGCAATATAAATCTCGATCCATCTATATGAAAGGATGTCATAAGGACTCTGTAGCCAACAAGATTTATCATGTCTGATCCAGTCTCAGAGTTGTTCCCATGAGAGGAATCAGCACATAAGTCACCTGTCCTGTAGTCTTTTTTGTCTTTTTTCCTCATGTCTATAGCCAAGATCCTCAGGATGTCTCCCCTAATAAAATTTGATCTTTATTAATTTTGAGGAGAACCATAACTTTTTGTTTCCTGTGGAAACAAAAGCATAACTTCTCCCCCAATGCAACACATTTTCTTACTTCCATTCTGAAGTTAAAACATTCTTAAAATATATAGGTTGGTTTAATTTAGCAGTTTCCATACTCCAATGTCTCTCAGCATCCATTGCTTTCTGTTTATTAGCATTTTAAAAAATTTAAGTCAACAAAACACAGGATCCAGACACCCTATGTGTTTTTCATCTTTATATGGCTTTTTTCTTTTATATTACTTTACTCTATCTTTAAGTTTACTATTTTTAAACTATTTATTTTTTCTATGACTGTCTATACCCATTTTTTCATTTCTTCAGCATCTAAGCACATTTTTAAGTATACTATATCTGTTTAGAGGGTTTTTTTTTTTGGTCTGGACCTGACTTCTTGTGCGTCTGTAGCCTTCTCTGACCATGCAAGTCAAACCTTAAATTGCCAATCATTTGCTTAGCATATGACCTGGAAGCTGGCTCTGCCTGCTTTGGGTTGGTGAGAGTGGAGCCTCATGCCTGCATCCCCACCTTGAGACAGTCTATGTGCCCCAGCTCTAGTAGGTGCTTCTACCTAGTCTCCCACCACCAAGTAGTGCACTGCCTGCTCCTGATAAACCCCATTCAATTACTTGGTAGCAGGGTGTCTAAAAAGAGCCCTGCCCATGTATGCTGCAAGCACTGAGCTTACTCAGAACTTTTTTATTTTTTTTTCAGCTTTTTCAGGCTCTATGTGGATTTATATGCCACACATTGGACACCACCAGGAGTCTAATGTGGCCAAGGAGAAATCTTAGCTTGCAGTTTAAAGGAATGCTTTTGGGGTTTCTGGCAGAAGTACACTCCTTTCTGGAACGAAGACTTTTAGGAGAGCAGGGCATAACTTCACGGGAACAGAATGAAAACATTTTGCTAGTGGGTCACCAGAGGTGATGGTGAGTCAAACTATTCTATTGCTATTCCTTGAATCCTGGCTGTGGGAGAAGTAGCAAAATACTGGGTGTTGATCTGGCCCTAGCACTCCATGATATTGTCACCCAGTTTGTGCTATAGCTGTGTCTTTGAAAAGGTCATTCTGTAGGAGTGCTAGAAGGGGAATAATGAGATATGAGAAATATGATGTGAAAAATGAGAAAAATGTTGGGAGGAGCTTTAATTCAGAAGAGGGGTAGGAGGAAATACAGAGAGGGAGAGAGGAAGAATATATGTAACACTAAGGATATTTGAAAATCCATAATGAATCATACTATTTTTATTTATTAAAAATATATAATGCATATAAGTGTATGTCCATACATATATTGTTTAAATGAAGTTACAACAATGTTTCCCCTAAGAAGCCATAGACAATCTAACAACAACAATAAAAACAAAAAACACTACTAGATATGAAATGCCGTTCTGAGTTGTTGATCAGGGGAGCCCAAGAGACTCCCAAAACAATATAAGCTATTGTTATTGTTTCTCTTGGTTGCCTATCAGAGATCAAAGTAAGTCCCTATTGCTGAAGACATCATGCAGTTTGGATACAGGATTTGGAGGATTCAAGTTGGATCTGATCTGAAAGCCTCCTCTCTGAAGATTAGCTTTCATAGTACCAGAAAGTGTTATGCAAGTTGCCAGGGGAGGGAAACAACCAATAGTCCTATACAACTGTGATGCTTATGAACCATATCAATGACCATCATGGCTAGGTATTCCTCAGGGTGCAATACTGAAACTTATATCTTGGCAGTAACTACTAGCTGTCTAGTTGGACTCAAGGCCTACATAACAAGAGGGAAATCATGCCTGGTATTGTAAACCCAGCCACTTCCCTGGGGCTAATGAGGTCATTAACCTTAGAGAATAACCTATTATCAACACTTTACCAAATAGCACAATTTCTAACTGCATTTAAACATTTATCCTTATACCCACAGACTACTGTGTCTCTGAACCCTCATCAGAAAAACTTCTCTTTACACCAGACAGAAATCATTACAGAAATCCACAACTGACCAAAATGCAGAGAACAATTGATTGTGGGCATGCCCAGCCCCAAATGATATGCCTATAGCACAACCTCCACACCTAAGACACAGAGAACATTGATGAAGAGGCAGTGGAAGGATTTTAAGAGCCAGAAGGCCAGGGAGTTGGCTGTGAGATTGTATCTTCTAGAAATTATAAGGAAGCCACATTCATGAAACCTTTACAAGATGACTGTCCAAACAAGACCTGAACAATATCAAAAGCAGTGGACATGTTAAGGTGGAAGGGGGAAATCTCATGGGGCACCTACCCCTAGGTGAAGAACTACAGGCAATTAAAGACTGCTGAGAGAGGGAGAATTAAATCTTCCCCTGGAAGGAGCCACCTAATAGATTATATATTACTAATGGTCAGCCCTGAAAACATATACATACAAGCAGCACTAAACATATTCAGCAGGTTGTATTTATATATTTAGGCATTTACATACATATGTAAAAATAATAAAGAGGCTATGAATTTGAGGAGGAGCAGGGGTCGTGGGAGAGGTTTTGGGAAGAAAGGGAAGTGGGCAAATGATATAATTATATTTTAATTTTTAATAAAAAGAATTCTGTTACTCTATCAAGCTAGCTGCTACAGGATGGTGGAGAATGTGGTTAGACTATGAATTCCATGAACATGAGCCATACTGCTGCACTTATTTTACAGTGAGGTAAGTTCATGGTCAAAAACAATGCTGTGTGGAATACTATGATTGTCAATAAGGTCTTCTGTAAGTCCATGGAAGACAGAAGAATTACATCTAAGACAGGCAAACCCATATTCAGAATAAGTATCTATTCCCATAAGGATAGAGCCATGCACTTTCCATGATGGAAGTGGTCCAATGTAGCTAACCTGATGGGAATGTCTTTCTAAAGATGTGTTGCTCTGACTGGTTGATAAATAAAGCTGTTTGGCCAATGGTGGGGCAGAATAAGGTTAGGCGGGACATTCAAACTAGGGGGAGAGAAAACATCTAGAAAACAACATGTAACAGCATACAGGTAAAGCCATGTGGAACACATGGCAACATAGATTTATAAAATGGGTTAATTTAAGATGTAAGAGCTAGCTAGCGAAAAGCCTGCCATGGCCATAGTTTAAAAATGATGTAAGCCTCTGTGTGTTTATTTGGGTCTAAGGGGCCGTGGGAGCCGGGCGGGACTGGACAAATTTTCACCTACACTAACCTGCTACAAAGTCACAGGCTGGCCACCTGAGGGAACGATGGCATATTAGGGGCTCGGGGCTGTTTTCTTAAATGGACAGCCTTGGCACTCAGCAGTAGCAGTGGCCACATGTACTAGTTATTTTTCTGTTGCTGTGATAAAACGCCATGACCAAAAGTAACTCATGTAAGAGTTTATTTTGGTTTATGGTTCCAGAGGGATGAGTCCATCATGGCAGAGGAAGCATAGCAGCAAGCAGCAGGAGGAGGAAGCTGAGAGATCACATACTCAGTAGCAAACATAAATAAGAGACAGCAAGCTTGAAGTTGGGCAAGGCTACGAATTCTCAAAGCCTACCCCCAAGTGGCATACTTCACTAGGTCTGTACCTCCTAAGCCTCTCCAAACAGTGTCACCAACTGGGGGCCAATAATTCAAATACCTGAGCCTATGGGAGAGGATTCTCATTCAAACCACTGTACCAGGTCAGCCTTGGTTAGTAGAAGTCCATGGAGAAGTCCACAGAAGGGGTATCATATCTAATTGATTACTGAACTCTTTCTTTGCTGAGGTTAGCTTGGGCGAGTATTTATGAAGGAAACAAGTATGTTAACAACCCTTTTCCCATTTGGAGAGATCTAGCTACACAATTCCATCCTAAATATCTTTCTCACTAATTTTCCAATCATGCTCCTTCCAAGTCCCTGATCATCTATACAAACCATTGACTATAGCCCATGAATCAATATGTAATTGTACATCTGGACATCTGTTCTTCCAAGGAAAATGTATGACCATGCAAACATCACAAAACTCTGCCAATTCTGAAGATTTTCCTTCATCAAATAAATATGTGTTTTTAGGAGACATTGACCGCATGGCTGTTTAGCAAAACAATAGTAGGCTTCCCGCTAGGCCCTAGTACCTAGGGGCTCTTGATCTTGATCACTATGTTTTCATAGCCAGGTATGGGGTCCTTCCTTTAAAGTGGTATTCAAATTCAATCAGAAAGTGGTTAAGTTATTCTCATGTCACTATTGTACTAAAGGGCACATGATGTCCAGTAAGTAATTTTTGTAGAGTAGCTAAGACTGTTGATGGTCTTTTCCCTCCCAACAACATGCATAGCACCTTCTGTGACCATGAAGATTAGCTGGTATAGAGGAAGCTTCCAGTTCATCCCCAGCTTGATTACTCTATGACCTGTGACCAAAGTCTGCAGTGTCTTCAACAACAGGATCTTACCATTAAGTTCTGGTGAGCGACCAAGAGACAAATTGCTAACCAGTCTTATTAATAAAAAATCCGGAGCCAGATATTGGGGTGAAAATTGAGAGATCAGAGAGCAAGCCAGCCATGTCTTACCTCTAGGAAATCCTCAGCCCAAGAGAGAGATACTTCCTGTATACTCACGCCTATATCTTTTCTGTGGCCTGCCATCTTACTTCCTCTCTCAGCCCAGCTACACCACTTCCTCTTCCTGCCCAGCTCTGTCACTTCCTGTCTGTACAGACCTCCAGACCTCTATGGTTAATGCTGGGATTAAAATCATGTGCCACCATGCCTGGCTCTGTTCCCAGTGTGGCCTTGAACTCACAGAGATCTGGATGAATCTCTGCCTCCAGAATGCTAGGATTAAGGGCATGTGCTACCACTGCCTGACCTCTATGTTTAATATCATGGCTGGCTTTTTCCTCTGACTCACAGATAAGCTTTATTGGGGTACACAAATAAAATATCACCACAGCAATAGCCTGTATATTTTGGGCAAGGCAGCTTTGAGGACTTCTTGGTCCAAACTCATAGGGGTGGTATCTCACACTTGGCACTGAAATTTCTGTTTAATAACCCATAGTTCTGGGAGGAGCATTATCCAATTCACATTCTCTCTTTTTTAGATTGTGTTCTAATAAGCTTATTAATTACTAGGTTTCCATATGGCTTTTTCATATATCCTTAGTTTTGATTACCTTCCTTTCTGATCCTCTTCCCTATCCCCCCACTACCTTTCCTGTTAGACATTTCTACCCCCAGTATTCCTCTCCTGTATTTTTATGACTTCTGTCTTCCACTATCTATGTATCACATTTTCATTATCCATTCATCAGTTGATGAACAACTAGGCTTGTTCTACTTCCTCACTATGGTGAATAAAACACTAGTGAACATGGACATGCAGGTATTTTTGTTGTAGAGTCTGGAGTCCTTTGGGTATATTTCCAGGAGCTGGTTCATATGGCAGTTCTATCTTTAACTTTTTGAGGAACCTCCATACTGTTATCCACAAGTAATGAACTAGCTTACAGTACCACCAACCATGAATAAGAGAACAGGGATGGAGTGGGAAAGCAGTGAAAGAGATACTATGATAGAGGGAGACATCACAGTGATAGGGAGAAACCGGGTGCTTAGGGAGGTTCCCAGAAATCGACAAGGATGACCCCAGCCTAGACTACTAGAAATAGTGGAGGGGGTGCCTGAATTGAACTGCCTTACTCCAGTGATCAGATCAGTGAATACCCTAACTGTCATCATAGAGCCTTCATCCAGTAACTGATGGAAGCAGATGCAGAGATCCATAGCCAAGCACCAGGCTGAACTCAAGGAGTCCAATCGAAGACAGAAAAGAGGGATTCTGTGAGCAAAGGGCATCAAGATCATGATTGGGAAACCTACAGAGACAACCAAACTAAACTAGTGGGAACTCATGAACTTAGACCAACAGCTGTGGAGCCTCCATGGGACTGGACTAGGCCCTCTGAGAAAGCGAGACAGTTGTGTAGCTTGACCTGCTTAAGGGACCCCTGACAGTGGGATAAGGATCCATCTCTGGTGCATGAGCTGGCTTTTTTGAGCCCACTACCTATGGTGGGATGCCTTGCACAGCCTTAATGCAGGGGGAGGAGTTTGGACCTGCTTCTCGTGAATGTACCAGGTTCTGCTGACTCCCCATGGGAGGCCGTACCTTGTTGGAGGGGGGAATAGAGGGTAGATTGGGGAGGGAAGGCCAGAGGGCTGGGAGGAGAGAAGAGAGGGGGATATGTGGTTGGTATGTAAAATGAACAAAAAATTCCTTAAGAATAAAAAAAGAGTTCCTTTCTCCTTACATATACACAAGCATTTATAGTATTTTGTTTTCTTTATAATATCCATTCTGACTGGAATTCGATGAAATCTCAAAGTAGTTTTAATTTGAATTCCCAGAAGTTTAAGGATGTTGAACATTTTACAAATATGTATTAGTTATTTGTTATTCTTCTTGAGAATTCTATTTAGTTACCTGGACTATTTTTAATCTGATTGTTTGATTTCTTTATATTTAGTTTATTAAGTGCTTTATATGTTCTAGACCCTAAGCTTTTGTCAGAGGAACAGCTGGCAAAGAATCCTCCCATTCTATAAACTACCTCTTTACTTTATTATTGGTTTCCTTTGCAGAAGAAAAACTTTTTTATTTCACAAGATCCTACTTGTAGATTGCTGGACTGAATTACTGAATCACCAGAGTCATATTCAAATAGTCCTTATCCGTGCCTTCATCTTTAAGTGTGCTTGCTACTTTATCCTTTAGTGTTTTCATAGTTTCTGATCTAACATTGAGGTCTGTGATCTATTTCGAAATGATTGTTTTGCTCAGGGGAGAGGTCAGGATCAAATTTCATTATTCTACATGTAGACATCTAGTTTCCCCAGCACCATTTGTGGGAAGAGGCTGTAAATGCCTTTATGTGGGGGGTGGTGGTGGTGGTGGTGGTTTTTGTTTTTGTTTTGCTTTTTGCTTCCTTGTCAAAAATCAGGTGTCTGTAGTTGTATAGTTTTGTATCAGTTTCTTTTATTCTATTACATTGATCTACATATCTACTTAGTGCTACTTCCATGTCCTTTTTACTACTATGGATCTATAGTATAACTCAAAATCAGGAATGGTGATACCTTCAGCAGTGTTCTTATTGTTAAGGATTGCTTTTACTATCCAAGGTCTTTTGTGCTTCCATATGAATTTTAGGATTCTTTCTTATATTTCTATGAAAAATTAAGTCATAACTTGTATTGAGATTGAATTGAAATTTTAGATTACTCTTGTTAGTTTGACCATTTTCACAATATTAATCTTCTGAATCCATGAGCATGAGATGCATGTTCTAGTGTTTTCTTCAATGTCTTTCTTCAGTGTTTTAACCTTTTCATTGCAGAGGTCTTTTACTTCCTTGGTTAGACTTATTTCAATATATCTTTTTTTTGCATTATTATGACATTGTTTCCAGATTTTTCTCAGTATGTTTACATTGGTGTACAGAATTTTGTATTGGTATGTAAAAGTTTGCTGATCTTTTTGTAACCTGCCACTTGGCTGAAAGTATTTATCAGCTCCAGGAGTTTCCTGGTAGAATCTTTAGGGTCTCTTTTGTATAAATCATGTCATCTGCAAATAGGGATACTTTGACTTCTTTCTTTCCAAGTATACTGACTTTATTTCCTTCTCTTGTCTCCTTGCTGTAGCTAAGACGTAAAGTACTATATTGCACAGGAGTGGAGAGAGTGAACATCCTTGTCTCGTTCCTGATCTTAGTGGGAATGCTTTGAGTTTTTCTCCATTCAGTATGATGTTGCTTATAGGTTTGTCACATATAGCCTTCATGAAATTGCCTTTGTTCCTTCGATCCCTAGTCACTCCAGGGTATTTGTCATAAAAGGATGTTGAATTTTGTCAAAGGCTTTTCCCACAGCTATTAAGATGATCATGTGATTTTGGTCCTTGAGATCATTTATGTGATAGATGACCCTGATTGATTTATGTATATTGAACCATCCCCATATGCTTGTAATGAAGCCAATTTGATCAGGACAGATTTTTATGTACTATTAATTTAATTTGTGAGTATTTTATTGTGGATTTTTGCATGTATGGGCATGGTAGTCTATCTCTATACCACTGAGCCAGCCATAAGTGTAGTACCAAAAATTCCCTTTTGAAGTTCACCCTGGGACATTTTCCCCTAGGTGTTCAAGTATGCTATATGTACAAAATTACTCCTTGAGCATGCTTGTAAATGTTGATATGGAGGTTGAAAATGAGACAAACAATTTGAATGAGTTCTATTCATTTCTATCTCTATAGTTAAAAGAGGAGAAAAATATGGCCCAAGGGAGGAGGGTAGGAAGAACTGAATCAGTGCAAAAGAGGTAAGAACAACCCATAGCTGAGTAGGACATCAGATTCTAGGACTTTTGACATAGTGAGAAGGAAAGTCATCTTGAATAGTGGGCCTCAGGGAAGCCTTTGCTCTATGGTCTCAGGTGAGACTGGAAAAGTTGGTGTGGACCACGTCCAGAATCCTTTGTAAACTGTGTCAGGAGTTTGTATTTCATCAGAGGGAATGGAAATCACTAAAGTGTTCAAAAGAGTGATGAGCCAAAAAAACAGGGATAATATCCTGAAATATATGAAAATACATGAAAAGGGAACAGAGGCCAAAAAAGATGTATCTTGAAGGACAAAGAAAAATAGGATTAGAATGTGTGGCCAAAATATTCACAGATATTATGTAAATGTAGATGTGGATACATACAAAGCTTCAAGATAAATTAAGCCACTGCCTACAGACTGTCATGGAAAAATTAAGCTACCAAACATTTTTGGAAATCTTAGCATACTTATAAAATCTAATGAGCAACCAGATTAAAAATTGTATAGAGATGGGGACATGTAAAAGACAGCCTGACATTAGTTCCCAATGGCTAAATATTTAATAATTAAGATATAAAATAATAATACTTTTTATTATTAATAAAAAATTAAATGCACACCAATCCATACTACTATGAAAATAGAGGAGAAAAGGAAGGAAAGAAATGAATGCATGCATGAAGAAAGAAAGACAATTTTTGCTTGCCAAAGAATTCTAATAACCAAATGTGGGAAGAATTAGGGAAATCATCATATGAACATCACAATAATAAATGCCAATGGCAAGATTCTCTGATTAAAGCTAAAATGAGTAAAAGAAACAATATATTTGAATAGCCTTAAAGGATATATTTCAAATTCGTTATTACTGTCGTAGTTTTAACATATGACATTTTTATCTCCAGAACAGAGCCTTAATTTAGCATTACTTGCATATGCCTTTATTCTCGAGAGTCCATTTTGTTTGGGACAGAATGTTGCTATGTAGCCTAAGTTGTCCTTAATTTCCTGATCTTCCTGTCTTCTGGGTGCTGGGATTGCAGGTGACACCATACCTGACTCAAACTTACTTCTTTAAAAAGAGAATATCAAAGGAGAAAGGGTTACTTTCACAATAAAGAAACCACCTGCCTCTGCCTCCCAAGTGCTTGAACTAAAGATGTGTGCCATCACTGCCAGCATCATCTAACTTCTTGTACTATGTATTTAGCAGGACTTGTCAGAATTTAGAAACTATAGACAAACCCAATTGAGCGACATTCTACAATATACCTTAAATATTGGCCAACACTGTAGTGCAAAGAATTGATCAAAATTAATATTTTCAGTACTAAGACATGCTGATATCATATAACTTCTTTTTATGACAAAGGGTCTCATTTTGCAGTTTGGGCTGGTGGGGCGTGCTCTTTGTAGGCCAGGCTGGCCTTGATAACACAGGAAAGAGTTAGAAGTAATAAAATAAAACAATGTTTACAGATTATATGATTTGTGTAGGAAAACTAATGAGAGCAATGAAATGATATACATACTAACAAGATTTAGAAAAGTAGACAGATAACACATTATAAAAACTACTCATATTTTATATCAGTAATAACAAGAAACTATAATATTAAACAAGATACCAATCATAAATAACATAAGACACTGTAAAATTTTAAGAGTTCAGAAATAAAAATATGCAAAGTTTTTGTGGAAAAATTTTCCAATGCTAATAAAGACTATAAAATAGTTCTGAGCAAATGTAGACAGAATCCATACTCACCACATATGCATACTTTTATACTATTATTATTTTATTTTATTTAAATTTTTTTATTCATTTTGTATACCAACTCCAGATCCCCCTTTCATCCCTCTTCCTCCTCTCCCCCTGCCTCCCCCCCGATCCACCCCTCATCCCCTCCTTCAAAAGGGTAAGCCCTCCCTTGGGGGACAACAACAAAACCTGGTACATTCAGTTGAGGCTGGACTAAGCCCCTCCCCCCTGCATCAAGGGTGAGCAAGGTGCCCAATCATAGGTAACAGGCTCCAGAAAGCCAGCTCATGCATGAGGTATAGATCCTGATCACAAACTGCCAGGGGCCCCTCAAACAGACCAAGCTACACAACTTTGTAGAGGGCCTAGTCCTGTCCCATGCAGGTTCCACAGTCACAAAATTTGCAGGTAAATAGATGGAACTAGAAAAGATGATATTGAGTGAGGTGACAGATCCAGAAGACAAATGTTTCATGTTATCTCTCATCTGTGGTTCCTAGCCTCAAATCCTCAGATATGACTACACAATATGAAGTAACCACAGAAAATAGGAAAGTATAAAGGGACCTTGGGGCCAGGGAAGGAGTTCTAGAGAAAGGAATAGCAAGATACAAGTGTTAGGAACAGGAAATGAAAAAAATGGTGGGACTTTAATTAGGGAGGGGGAGATAAATGCAGAAGAAGGAGGGAAGAGAATAAAATAACAGTAAGAATGTCTGAAAGTCATAAGGAATAATTATCTAGTCACTAGAATTACATATGATACATATAAATCTGGATATACATATATAGTTTAAATGAAATTTCCCTATCTGGGCCGACAATGCTCTTCCAATACCATAGACTATTAAAAACCCCAATACCAGCCAAGATAAAGCCCCATTTTGTTGGTCAAAGTTGACCAACATTATAGACTATTGCTGTTACCCTTGGTTGCCTCTCACCCAACCCCCAGAGGTAGAAGGTAAATCCCCATTGTTAAAACACCACGCACTTTAGACACAAGACCTAGAGGACCTGAGATGGATCTAACCTGAAAGCCTTCTCAATTAAAAACTAGCTTTCATGATACCAAAAGTTACCATTCAAATTTCCAAAGGAGAGAAGCAATTACTAGTCCTACTCAGCTATGACATATATGAACTAAAACAATAATCAGCATGGCACAATATCCCTAAGAATGCAACAGTGGCATGCACATCTTAGCAGTAAACAAAAGCCCTCTAACTGGACATAAGGCCTAAGCAACTAGAGGGTACTGGAAACCTACCAAAGTTGCCAGGGCTAGTGAAGTCATGGGTCTTGAAGGAGAGCCTACAATCACTACTTTACTAAACGAGCATAATTCCTATCTACATTCTAAATGTTTTTCTTTATACTAATAGGTATAAGGTGTCACCTTTTGTTAAAGAAATGTCCCTTTCCAACAGACAGAGACCATCATTAACTGATCAAACTGCAGAGAATGGGTGATTGTGTGGTGCCCAGCCCCAGCTGGTACATCGCTGACACAACTCCTGCTCTTCAGGCCCAGGAATTATACCAGAAATGGGAGCTAAAAGACTGTAAGAGCCAGAGGACCAGGAAGTTTGCTGTGATATTGCATCTCCTAAAAATGACAGGGAAACTACACCTATGAAGTGTCATCAACATGGCTGCCTAAACATGGCCTTAAAAAAGACAACAACAACAGACATGCAAACATGGAAGAGGGAAATCTCATGGGGCCTCAACCCTAAACAAAGAACTATAGGCAACTAAGGAATGCTGACAGTAGGAATAATAGTCTTCCTCAAAGAAGGAGCTCCTCACAATTGGTTGTCCAATATCACATGGTCAGCCCTGAAATCATATACATACAAGTAGCACTATATGGACTGAGCAGGTTGTATTTATATACTTAAGGAATATAAGTGTGTGTGTGTGTGTGTGTGTGTGTGTGCGCGCACACACACGTGCATACAACAAGAGGTCATGAAGCTGAGAGAGAGAACAAGGGGGGATGTACATGGGAAGGGCTGGAGAGAAGAAAGGGAAGAAGGAAATAATGTAATTATGTTTTAATTTCAAAAAACAAAAATAATGATAAAAAGATACATTTTAACTCATAATCAGAGAACAGGGAAAGGCAAAACTAATAATAAGATAATACCTTGCATCTGTTAGACTGGGTGATGGGAATAGATGCAGTATTTCTGGAAATGGTGCAGTATTTCTAGAAAAGAATTTCGAATTACTGAGGTTTATTATATATATGATATATATATAATATATCATATATATATATATATATAAAATGGCCCAGTCATTTTGACATTGGGAGCATATTTTTAAAATATTTGCATACATACCCACAAAGGGTCATGTCTGTGAGTAACCATTATGTCATTTTTGTTGTTGTTGGTCAGACTTCAGGATAATCTGGACGGCCATCACTTAGCATGTGGACAGATAAGTGTGGTGAACGATGTAATGGATTACTGTGAATCCATTAGAATAAATGTAAATATACACATTGCCACATAGAAGGGTCTTAGAAAGAGGGCTCAGCAATGGAAAAGGCAAAGAAAATATGACAAACACATCATTTGTATAAACTAAAAACATATGTCTACCAAAGAACTGTGTATATTACATATATATTCACATGTACATATATAGTATAGCAATGGAGATTAGAGTAGTTACCTACTTGCATAGGGAAATAGGAGTTGAGAGAAATAATTAAAATATCAGGGGTTTTGTATCACTATGATGATAATGTCACAAATACAATGGTTTAATTAATCAAATTACTGCATTTATGAAATGATCATTAATTGATATATATAATACATGCTGATAAAACATTAAAAATAAGACTCAAAAAGCATAGTAAACAATGGGCACATCACTGTGCAGACTTGTCCAATCAGATAAGAATCTTGGGGTCCAGTTGGATATGATGCCACACACCTTTAATCCCAGTACTCAGGGTACAAAGGTAGAAGAATTGCTGTTAAATTTGAGGCCAGCCTCATTTACATAGTGAGTTACAGGCCAGCCTGGGCTACATAGTGAGACTCTGTCTCAAACAACCACAACTAAAAAAAATAATCTTGGGGTCCATATACCATATAGCAAATGGAAAAATCTTTTCCGCATTCAACAAGAGCAGTAGTAAGAAGTTATTTTTAAAAGACCTCTGCCATCTCCCTGGTCCTCTTTTATTTCCTCCATTTCTGTGATTACTCCAAGTTATATACTCACATCTAAAGATTTAGATCCACAAATAAGAGAGAACATGCAGTGTTTGTCTTTCTGGGTCTGGATTACCTCACAATGTATAATACTTTCTAGTTCCATCCATTTACCTTCAAATTTCATGATTTCATTTTTCTTTACAGCTGAATAGCATTCCATTGGGTATATGTGCTACAGTTTCATTGTGCATTCATCAGTTGATGGGCATCTAGGTCATTTCCATTTCCTAAGTACTCTGAATAGAGCAGCAATGAAGATTGTTGATCAAGTAACTGGTCCTTTGGACATATGCCAAGGAATAACATAGCTGGGTCATATGCTAAGTCTACTTTCATCTTTTTGATAATTTTCCACAGTAGCTGCACCAGTTTGAAAGAACATCAACAGTGAATGGGGGTTCCCCTTTTCCCACATCCTCATCAATATTTGCTGTCAATTGTTTTCTTTGTTTTAGTCAATCTGACTGGGGCAACATGAAATCTCAAAGTATTTTAATTTGCATTTCTCTAATTGCTAAGGATATGGAACAGTTTTTAAAACTTTTTACTGGTTTGTATGAGTTGTTTTGCCTGAATGAAAGTCTGTGCACCATGAGTGTGCCTAGTATCCATGGTGGCCAGATTGGGGAGTCAGATTCCCTAAAACTAGAGTAACAGACAGTTCTGAGCCACCATGTGGGTACTGCAAATGAAACCCAGATCCCCTCGAAGACCAGCCGGTGCCATTTTATGTCTTCTTTTGAGAATTTTCTCTTCAGGTCTATAGCCCCTTTGTTTATTTGGGTCTTTTTGTATTGTTTAGCTTTTGTTGTTTGAATTCTTTGTACATTCTGGATGAGTCTTTTTGTGTTGTTTTATTTTTGTTGATTGAATTCTTTGTACATTCTGGATGGGTCTTTTTGTATTGTTTTGATTTTGTTATTTGAATTCTTTGTACATTCTGGATGNNNNTNNTNNNNTNGNTNTAGAGCTGCCAAAGATTCTTTCTCACTCAATGGCTTTTCTCTTTACTATCTTGATTGTTTTCTTTGTTGTACAGAAGTTTTATAGTTTAATGAAGTTCTATTTGTCAATTGCTGGCCTTAATTCCTAAGCCAATGGAGTCCTACTCAGAAAATCCTTTCCTGCACTTTTATTTTGTAGGTACTACTTATGTTTTCTTCTAGTAGTTTCAGCATTTCAGGTTTCACATTGAGGTCTTTAATCCATTTGGGGCTGATTTTTGTTTAAAGTGACAGATACAGGTCTAATTTCATTCTACTTCATGGACATCCAGTTTTCCCAGCACTATTTGTTGAAGATGCAATCTTTTCTCCAGTGTATGCTTTTTAGCATCTTTCTCAAATATCAGATGACTGTAGTTATGTTTTGTTCCATTGACCTACATGTCTGTTTTTGTGCCAGTACTATTCTATTTTTATTATTAAGGATCTATAATGTATCTTGAACTCTGGTATGGTAATCCTTCTGGTGTTGTTCTTTTTGCTCAGGATTGCTTCAGCTATCTGGGGTCCTTTGTGGTTCTATATAAATTTTGATTGTGAGTGAATTAAATCTGTAAGTTTTTTTGTGGTAGAATGGGCATTTTCACAATATTAGTTGTACAAATTCATGTATTTTTCTCAATCTCTTTCTTCAGAGGTGTAAAGTTTTTACTGTAGAGGTCTTTCATCTTCTTCATAAGGTTTATTCCTAGATATCTAATTTTCTTTGTGAATGGGAGTATATCCACTATCACTTTCTGAGCACGTTTGTTATTTGTGTATAGAAATGCTCCTCTCATAGCTTCAGCTTCAAGTTAAACCAGACATTGATTGGCCACTCCCACAAATTCTACACCACCATTGCCCCAGCACATCTTGCAAGCAGGACAGATTGTAGATTGAAGATTTTGTGGCTGGGTTGGTGTCCAGGTTTTTCTTTTGGTAGCCTGCAGAGTACTTTCCTGTGCCAAAGAGACTAGAACATAGGGGTGAAGGCTCCATGCAGTCACCAGCTTGACCTCTCTAAATTCAATGAGCTGTGTGGATGGTGACGCTTTTGTCTTCCCTTGGGATTCTTTTCCTCCCCTATTTGATTTTCTTGTCCAGTCTCAATATGAGGGCCTTTGCCTTGTCTTATTCTATCTTGTTTTGTCCTGTTTGGCTGTCGTCTCTTGGAGGCCTGCTCTTTTCTGAAGGGAAATTGAGGGGGAGTGAGTTTGGGGGAGAGGGGAGGTGGAAGAGGGAGGTTGGAGGAGTGGAGGGAAGGGAAACTGTGCTTGGGATGTATTGTATGAGAGAAGAATCTATTTTCAATTAAAAAAAAAAGAAAGGCTCATGATTTTTTAAGTAGATTTTGTATCCTGAAAGCGCTGATTATTTCTAGAAGTTTTCCAGTGGAATATTTGGGATCTCTTATGTATATTATATCACCTGCAAATAAGGATAATTTAACTTCTTTTTCCTCTTCATATCCTTTACCTTCCTTCTCTTGTCTTATTGCTCTAACTAGTGCTCTAACTAGCACCATACTCAGGAGTGGGAATAGTGAGTAAAAATCTCTGTCTTGTTCCAAATTTTAAGAGCATTCCTTCAAGTTTTTATCCGTTTAAGATGATGTTGGCTGTGGACTTATCTTAGATGGACCTTAGCATGTTGACTTATGTTCCCTCTAGTCCTATTCTCTCTAGGACTTCTATCACGAAGGCATGGTGGATTTAATCAAAGGCCTTTTCTTCATTTATTGATATAATCATGTGAGTTTTTATTTTAAGTCCATTTTATGATTACATTTATTGATATATGTTGTACTATCCCAGCATCTCAGGAATAAAGCCAGCTTGATTATGGTGATCTTTTTGATAGATGCCTGTATTTGGTTTGCAAGTATTTTGTTAAAGATTTTTGCATCTATGTTCATCAGGTATACTGACCTATAATTTTCTAATTTTTTGTTGTTCTTTACCTGGTTTTGGTAATTGAGTAATACTGGCTTTATTAAAGGAATTTGTGTTTCTTTTCTAAAATTTAAGAATATTGATTGTTGATCTTTGAATGTCTGGTAGAATTCTGCTGTGAATCCATCTGAACCTGGGCTTTTTGTTTTTATTCAAAAGGCTTTTTATTACTGTTTTAATTTTCTTATTTGTTATGGGTCATGCTTAAGTTATTGATCTCTTCTTGGTTTAATTTTGGTGTATGAAAGAACTCATCCATTTCTTTTACTAACATTTTTCTAACTTAATGGAATATCTGCTGTACTTTTGAACTCAGCAATTGTGATTGCCTACACAAACCTTGCACAAAATATGGAGAATCAATATCTTGTCATGGCTTATAGTTTCCTATTCAATCCTGAAGATTTATGTAGTTAATAGTTAACAGAGGAAAGACATTTTATTTAGTGGTGAAGCCAGTGGTAAGGTACCCATGCTTCTGTAAGCAATCCTAATGAAACTTATTGAGTAACACACCACAAAGACGTGAAAGTAGGAGAGTGGTTAGGTGGAAAGAGGAACAGAATCAGCAAGAATGGGAGGAGGTACAAGACAGAATAGTATATGTGAATGTGATAAAAATATATTATATACATTTATAAAATTGTCACAATGAAACCTATTACTATGTACAATTGGTATATTCTAATAAGATTTAAAATGCTTAACAGATATCACCAAGGAAATGAAATACCACTACAGTGAAAATTTGTATACACTGAAGAAATTGAAGATGTCCCTAGAAGATAGAAATACCATGTTCACGGATTGACAAAATTAATGTCACAAAATTAACTTTATTATCAAGAGGAATCTATAGATTCAATGTTATTACCCCAATTCCATTCTTTACTAATATAAAAATAAATCCTAAAGATCATAGAATCACAAGACTCTATGATTAGACAAAGCAATTCAAAACAAAAATATAATGGTGAAGTTATTACCATACCTGATTTCAAGTCATACAATAGAATTATACTAATAAAAGCAGCATAGTGCTAGAAAAATATAGAACTATAGAACAATGGGATAGAAGACCCAGAAATAAGCCCCTACAGCTACAACCACATATATTTTACAAGAATGCAAAAAATACATTGTAAAAAGAGATAGCCTCTTTCAAAAAATAGTTCTGGGATAATCAGATATTCACCAATAGGAGAATGAAGCCAAGTTTTTATCTCTCGCCTTGTACTAAAAATCAATTCAAAATAGATCAAAGACTTTCATGAAATAGCTGAAACCCTAAAACTATTAGAGAAAATCATGGGGGAAATGGTTCAAGATATAGACATGGACAGAGATTTTGAAAAAAAAACTCTGTAGCTTAGGAAATAAAAGCAACAATTGACAATAGGAATGTATGAAATAAAAAGTTGTCCATAAAACAAAGGAAACAAAATGAAGATAGCCTACAGAATGGGGGAAAGTATTTGATAGCTATATATGTGACAGATGATTAGTATCTAGAATATATAAAGAATAAAACCCAATCAATAAGCAGGCTAATGAAACCATGCTTCCTAGAAACTAAGTAAAATGGTTTACTATTGCTTAGCTAAACTGACATGACATACAACTGTCTCCTAACCATTGCTATTTATTCTCATAGACAAATGCTACTCTCAGACTTCATGAGAGAAGCCCCTCTCCAGTAAATGGTACAGAACACAGAGACTCACAATTGCTCAAGGTTCTGATAATAACTGACCATTGGCTGCTCAGCTCTAAAGAAGTTATTTATAGTGTTCCATTTAAAGCTTAGGGAACACTGAGAGGGAGCCGAAAGAATATAAGATCTTGAAGAGAAGAAGAACTGTTAAATGTTATTTTCTAGAAAGACACAGCAATTGAAATCCTGAACTCACAACAGATAAGGTTGTCCACACTAAATATACACGAGAATGGACCTTTTAACAATCAGACATGGATGGGAGAGTCTTTTTATTAGGGTTTCTATGGCTGTGAAGAGACACCATGACCACGGCATCTCTTACCAAGAAAACATTTAATTGTGGTGGATCACTTACAGTTCTGAGGTTTAGTCCATTATCATCATGATGGGAAGCAAGGCAGCATTCAGGCAGACATGGTGCTAGAGAAGGAGCTGAGAGTTCTTACATCTTGACTCACAGGCAACAGGAAGTGGTCTGTCTCACTGGGCATGGCTTGAG
>LZPO01057485.1:51567-79313 GCA_001675575.1 Neotoma lepida
CAGCCCCTGCACCAGTGACGGATCCCGATCCCACTGCCCAGGGGCCCCCAAACGGTTCAAGATAAACAACTGTCTCAAGCCTCCAGAGGGCCAAGATCAGCACCATGGGGGCTCCACAGCTATTGGTCCACAGTTCTTGTGTTTCCACCAGTCTGGCCATCTCTGTACATTTTCCCTTCATGATCTCGATGTCCCTTGTTCATAGAATCTCACCTCTCTCTCATCAGTTGGACTCCTGGAGCTCTGCCTGGCGCCCGGCTGTGGATCTCTACGTCTGTTTCCATCCATCTCTGGAATTACCTTTTTTAAAAGATTTATTTTATTATGTATATAGTGTTCTGCCTGCATGTATGCATGCATCCCAGAAGAGGGCACCAGATCATTATAGATAGATGGTTGTGAGCCACCATGTGGTTGCTGGGAATTAAACTCAGGACCTCTGGAAGAACAACCAGTGTTCTTAACCGCTTAGCCATCTCTCCAGCTCCAAATTACATTATTTTTAAAGTATTTAACTTTACATTCCATTGTACCCTATGTTACTCTTTTGTGTACAATCATCCTGTATTTGGAAGGCTATGATTTAATCAAGGGCTCTGCCTCCTCATGAATTAAGGTTTAGGTCAGATCATAAGATAGATCACAGAGGTGATGGCTTTGTACAAGGGGATAAGGAAGCTAAGTATCAGTTGTTGCCTGAAGACTAACTATAGCAATGAAAGCTAATCCATGTAATAACTTCCCTCTTAAAGTTTTCTCTTTACAAGATTTCCTGGGAAGCATAGAAGTACTTCTCTATGCATATGGAGGAAGATTGGTATGACGCAGGGGCAGATTGAGACAGTAATCATAGTGTGTTCCTCTGATCTTCTTGTAAAAAAAAAAAAGAACCTACTATGAAGAACCTGCTATGTAGTTAGCAGAAAAATTCAAGTCACTACAACTTCTAGATCCAACTCTTCATTCACGTAGTGAACATGCTCTCTTTAGTATATTCCCAATCTGTGATTGGACATGGTAATGGCTTTAGCGCTGGGACATTACTGACTAATTTTTGCTCTGGTGCTCCTATTACCTTGGTTGAGAATCTGGCATTGCTTCAACACCTTGAGGCTCTTCTTACCCAGTCTTCTTACTTTTCCTTCCTCTTGTTTGGTATGTCATTGCCTGTAACACAAATTGCTAAACAGTCTTATTAATAAAAAACCTAGAGCCAGATATTGGGATGAAAGCTGAGAGATCAGAGGGATAGAACAAGCCAGCCACAAGTTCTTATTGCTAGGAAATCCTTAGCCCAAGAGAGAGCTATTTCCTGTATACTCACGCCTATATACCTTTCTGTACCTTGCCATCTTACTTCCTCTCTCTGCCCAGGTACATCACTTCCTCTTTCCACCCAGCTCTATCACTTTCTGTCTGTCTGTACAGACCTCCAGACCTCTATGGTTAACTAGTGCTGGGATTAAAGGCGTGTGCCACCACATCTGGCTCTGTTCCCAGTGTGGCCTTGAACTCACAGGGATCTGGATGAATCTCTGCCTCACAAATGCTAGTATTAAAGGCATGTGCTACCACTGCCTGATCTCTGTGTTTAATATAGTGGTTGGGTTTTTCCTCTGATCCCCAGGAAAGCTTTATTTGTTAGAGCACAAATAAAATGTCACCACAATTGCCTGTTCCTTGCCTTTTGTTATTTAAGGTTTAATCAATCTCTTGCTTTTTTAATTCTATCCTTGGTCTTACCTTTTGCAAGACTTTAACTAACATGGCATCTATGCCAAAGCACTTTTATTCTGAATTTTAAAATATTTCTAAATTTCAACAATAAAAATACAAAGAGCTTTCTTTCTTTCTCAATATGGGTAGAAGCCTTGAATGTGGACTTTTCACAAAAGAATATAGTGTATGGACAATCAGTACATAAATGATCATCTGTTATCAGATGAATGCAAATTGTCTCCACAAATGATACATAAGAACAATCTACTAGAATGGCTACAATGACTAATTGTCGATGAGAATTTAAAGAAATCATAAAAACCCATCTCTGTGGGAATGTATAGTGTACCCACCTTAAAGGAAGTCTTAGAAGTTTCTTCTAGTTAAATATGTAGCCATGAGTGGAGGGTCTGAGGCAGGAGGTTTATAAGTTTGAGGCCACTCTAAGGTATAAGACACTGGTCCCCAAATATCAAAAAATAAAGAAAAATTTAAATATGCAACTGCTCTATTTGCATTGTGATTTCCATATGTTTTCCTAAGAGAAATGAAAACACATGTCCACACATAATCTTGTACATGAATATTCAGAGTGGTTGTACTCAAAAGACTTAAAAAGCAGAAAAATCCTAAATCTCCACAAAGGGGATAATAGTCAAACAAGATGCAGATTATTAGGAAAATGAAATATTCCCTAGCAGTAATAAGATTCTAAGTAAAGGAACATAATTCCATTTATATGAAGATCAAGGGCAGGCATGTCAAATCAATGGTGAACCATCAGAATGAGGAGAGGGGAGCTGGCTACTTTTGGCAAGGCAATGGTTCCATACCTTGTTAGAAGTGGGGATTATGCGAGTGCAGGCATTTGCCAAAAGTCATCAAATTGTTATGTTTAAGATTTTGCACTTGTGCATTCCATGGTCTATACATTTTACCAAAATAAAATAATTGCTAACATATATTGAACTCCAGTGGGTTGTTTTGTTTCTCATGGTTGTACATGATAGCAATTCTGAAACATTTGAGCAAATAACTGGTTGTGAAATATAAATCAAAACTTCTTTCATTTGCAGAATAAAGGTACAAATATAGAAGAGGGGAGTCTTGGATGTATCCTACTATGTTGGCATAAAATTTGAGGCACCAGTATGACCATGTAAATTTTAATAAATGCCTGTAGGGGATTTCCTTCCACATGGATCTGAAATGGCTTGTGACTTAAGTGAACCAGTCGATGATTGTATAGGTGATTATTCCATGGCTTCTAAGACTATACATTAAAAGGCTAAGTAGCTTCCACTTTAGTGCTTTAAGAGGCGTGAACTGCCATGTAAGAATTCTGAGTGCCCTGATGGGGAGACCAAGTAGATAAGCTACACGGAGAGGAAAGTCCTGCCAAGTCCCTCTAGATAACTACCTATAATAGAACAGAAGACTTGAAGTGAGACCAGCAGAGGAACTGATCAGTTGAGGCCAGCAAACCTTCAAAACAATGAAAAATAATGTTTGGTTTCTGTAGACAATCACTTTTAGAGTGATTTCCTATGCAATTATAGATAACTGAAATGATAAAGCAAGTAAGATAAAATATTAACAGTAACTCTATCCAGGAGAAAAGTATATGGGAGGTGCCTTGAATATTCCTGCAACTTTCCTGTATGCTTGAAATTATATAAACATAAAGTAAATTTAAAAACTATACAATACTGAGATAAGATAATTATAAATATTTTTCTAAAACTGATCTTTACACATAATGTATAAAAATTAAAATCTCTCCACAATTATTCAGAAGAGTTGCATCATTCACAAAACACTGAAATCTTTATAAATAATTGTTTTAGATACAACATTAACTAAGAAGTTACCAGTGGGATAAATTGGTTAGAAAATTCTTTGTCAGGTCCAAAATATTTTAAATGTCAAAAGATAGTAAGAAAAATAAGACACTCAACCAAATGCAAAAATGTCCCATCTGCACTGAAATTCCAGTGATTAGTTGCAAGAGTGGGGGACAGGGCCTCATTCTGATCTGAAATCTTGTGAGTACAGTGGTTTTCACCTACTTTCCCATCAGCATTTTGACTTCTGATATCCCACCAGAATGGCCTCCTAAGCTCTGTCTCCAGCACTCTAGGCCTTTCCTAGCTCATACCTTGAAACTTTTCCAAACTCCTGACAAAAGGGCTTCTGTATCACATAGACAGGTAGGTACAGAAATGACCTCACTTTGGTATCTGTTATCTGCATTTCCAGCCTTCTCTTGGCTGAGACAAAATGCCTGACAAGAACTTAAAGGAGATCGAGTTGTTGAGGGCCATGCTTTCAGTCCATTGTAGTAAGGAGGGGATGGCAGAGCAGAGCAGCTCATATTATAGTAACCAGAAAACAGAGATAACATTAATGCTAACTGGCTTTCTACTTTTACTTCATGTGGGTCTTTAGCCTATAGACAATGCCACCCAGTCAGGGCAAGTGTGGTCTCCTTTAGTTTAATCTCTCTGAAAGTGTTCAAATACATGACACTATAGGGGACATTGTCATCCAAAGCACCACAGCAGTCTACAAAGCATACCATCTAAGTGGTCATTCATGAATCTGGGCCCAACAAATTTCATAAAGTAATCCCCATTAAGTAATCAGTCAAAAACTCAAGGCACTTAGTTCTAGTTGGCAGAGTTAAACTATAAAACAGGCTGACAGTGAGGGATGAGTTAGTGATTTGTGGGGAAGGGAAGTTGTGCATCCCAAATAATTAAAAGTACAAGCAGAATAGACTGAGGTCCATCCCTTCCTTATGTCTCCACTACCTAGTTTAGAATGGTAGATATCTAAATGGTAGACTACTGAATCACAAGGCAACAAATAATATGAGACTGAACTTATACAGACACTAGAAGATAAATCAAGTAATACTCATTTGTTGAACAAATATTTCTTTAATTTTTTAAAGATTTAGTTTATTATGTATAGGAATGCTTTGCCTACATGTATGTACATGTACCACGTGTGTACTTGATGACTGTGGAATTCAGAAGAGGGGTTGGATCAACTGGAAGGACTGGAAATACAGAGGATTGTGAGCCACTACTCGAGTGCTAGGACCAGTGCCTGGTCTTCTGCAAGAGCACCAAGTGCTCTTAACCACTGAGCCATCTCTCCAGGCCCTGAACATATAGTTCATTCCACAGGCAATGGTCTAGGCATCAGAGAGGTGCATTAGTCCATTTTCAGTCTAATAATTAATATCTGAGCCCAGGTAACTTTAAAAAGAAAGGTTTATTTAGTTCACAGTTCTGGAGGTTCAAGAGTATAGAACTGACATTAACTAAGTTCTGTTGACAGCCAGGTTGGTGGGAGTGTATGCAGGAGCAAGAAAAGGTCACATACCAGACAGAAAGCCAAAACATGATTCAGAGATTAAGCAACTCCTTGTCACTCTAGGAGATCAGCATTTCCTTAGGAAGGTGACACTCCCAATGACCTAAGAACTTCCCACTAGGATCAACTTCTTGAAGCTTCCATAACCTTTCATATCCTCACTCTCTGGACCAAGATGCAAACGCATAAATCCTTATAGGAGAATGAAATTGAAACCATAGTGAAATTGGGGACCAGTTGGATATGGGAACAGAAGGAGAAGATGGAGATAAAGGTGGAATGGTTTATAATACAAACTCCCTGATTCAAAATCTAATTTGTGTTTCTGAACTTTGATAGTCCAAATTCTCAAAAGTATCTTCTCTTGAGTCAGACCATTCTTTGTGTTGCTCTCCAAACCCTGTGTAGTCACATTTGATCCTTTATCTTTTCGTGCTACTTTTTTCATTGAAATGCCTTCTGCTTCTTTTGTTCCATCTATCCAATGCCATTTAGTCCTTAGGACCCATCTCAAATCTTTGCTCTTCTGGGAAGCCTTTCCTGAGAACTGTACTTCTAGATGGAGGGTGATTTCATAGTCAAGAACATGTGCTTTATATTAAACAGATATTTGTTTGAGTCTTTGTTCCACCATTTATTAGCTGTGTAATGTCTTCTGAGACTTTGCTCACATTTAAAAAGATAATATCTCCCTTGCAGAATTTTTATAATATCTTAAATGTGGTACCAGTTTGAGTTTCAGTTTCCCCATTTATAAAGTTAGAAAAGATTTTAGGAATGTTCTAGGTCTAATTTTTGAGGTATCTATTTTTTTCTTTTTTCCATTTCAGATTCTTGGGGCCTGAGTTCTCTTTCTTTAAAAGTTCTAACACTGTTTTGAGGAAAAGCCTCACTTTTAGGGATTTGCCCATCCATGTTAGTGGAGTAAGTCCTGGGTTTCTCTTTCTGAGCTATACTCTTCATTGGGATTTCAAAATTAACAACCCTAGGGAAAGAATGTTCAGGACTCAGCCCACCTGAGGGGTACAATGAGAATACATTACTGATTGCCCCTAAAAACATACTAGTTGGTAGACTATGAGAATTATCTGCTCATACAGGTTATCTGAGCTGGAAGAAAAAGAACATAGACTCCCAAAGGCAGTTTGAGGACAAAGACTGTGACCAGAAATTGCAGGCTATCAAAAAGAATTGAGCTCATTTTTCCTAGATCTCCTGTTATCTCAGAGAAACTCATAATCCAGGCAGTCAATAAAGATCCTTCTCATCTTCTTCAGTATGCCGACTTCCACCTACAATTAAGTGGAGAGACAGCAGATAACACATGTATATTGATTCCCACCTGAAAGGGCAATTCCTGGAAACAGGATCACGGAAAGTGGTGAAAACCCCTCCCTGCAGGTGTAAATCAAAGCAACTAAGATAAAAAGGGTCTGGCTGCTTATAGGCATGATCCAGGGGGCCTGGAGGAAGGGACTGTTACTTGTCCTACTGAGATCTTAATAATTACCAGAGTAGTATAGTCAGTGGCAATGACAAGAGAGACACTAAGGTGATATGGCCAGTGAGTGACAAGTAGGAGTCAATAATTAATGCAGAGGTCAACTTCTTGATGTATATTATACCAGAAGTTAGGGCAGGGAGGGGCCCACAAGGAAGCCAAGGTCTGGTGGTAGTAATACAGGATGGAGATCAGACTGAAAAAGGCTGAGGAATCTGGAATAGTGTGATGGGAAAACAGAGGCTAAAAGGGAAGCCAAAATCCAAAGCCAGGTAACGGTTCACTTCAACAAGCAGGGAAGAGAGGTATCAATGATTTGGTCTGACCTCAGTCATTTCTGAGATACTTCTGATTTTCAAAGTGACAAGTATCTGAAGACAATCCTGGGAACAGCCTGAGAAATAAGAAGAAAGCAGAGGTATAACACAATGCCAAATACACTAGCTCTATGAGAACAGAAAAGAGACGGGTGGCCAATAATGGACTAGAAAATTACACATACTCCTAGCAACAGTAAAGAAGGATCTGGAAAGTTATCAACTAGAGAGTAGGCTACATAATAACAGGCACACTATTCCATACCCTACATGTGGGACTTAAAGTCCTGTAGAAATAAAATTGAAAAGCAATAAGGGCTGGGGATGCAGTCCAATCGTAAGGAGCTTGACTAGCATTCTTGGGGCTTTGAGTTCAGTCCTTAGCACTGAAAAAACATGAAGAACAGACAGTGTTGAATAGCTGCATTCCATTTCCTATCTTTTCAGTGACTTCCTCAAATGCAAATGCAAAACCCAAATAGAAGAGGAGGTTCCTTTCGAAACCTTCTCTTACTGATATCTACTTTTAAAATCCTGAGGCGAGGGCTAGGGGGTATGGGGAACAGCTGCCTACTAGGCATTCACAGTTGTTAAATAAGGATGAGGTGGGCCTGGGGCTTTACAATACCGTCATATCAAACTACATGTATTTTCTCAAGTGTAGCATGCATTTTCTAACCTTTCCATACATTTGCATATTGTGCCTGCTATCAGCACCTTTTCTTGTTGCTGTGACAACATATATGCCCAAAGCAACCTGAAAAGGGAAGGCTTTATTTAGCTTCCAGCCCCAGTGGATACCATCTATCATGGCAGAGAAGGTATAACAGCAGGGGCAGCAGGTGGCTGGTCACGTTGTGTACACAGTCAGGAAGCTGACAGATGAACATTCGTGCTCAGCTCAATTTCCCCTTTTTATTTAGCCCTGGATCCCAACCCATGGAATGATGTCACCCACATTTAGGGTGGATCTTCACACATCAGTGAATCTAACCTAGATAATCCCTTATAGACATGGCCAGAAATTTGGTTCCATAGCGATTTTAAATCCCATCAAGCGACTATCAAAATTTATCATAAGCATTATGCTTAGAATTCTCTTTCCTACTGCTTGGTTGAAGTGACCAAATTTTACCTCTTTGAACCTTTCCCTTCTTCCATGATCAGTTCTTATTCAGCAAACTCTTAAGACTTACATTAAATAATTTATTTACTTATGCATTCTCTCCCATCCTTGTCTACATGTTATAAATCCATTTAGAGAATACAAAAGAAAATAATTTTAATGCCAAAAATTGTATAGTCAATATTTTAGCTCTCTGGATTCTCTCACATGAATATCATCCATTATGTCTCATTGAGAATCCATTTTACACTGTGAGCTCCACAGACATGGTGATCATGTCTTTAGGAAGTTTTCACCCCTACTGTATAGCATAGTAACTTTTCATCCCTACTGTATAGTGCAGAGTCTGAAAAAATAAATCAATGAAAAAAATATACTGAATGTTGAATAGTGTGGGACAACACAAAAGTGTAAATTATGGTTGCTGTCATCAAGAGGCTTCTAGTTTGGATGACCATTTCTCCATCTATCAGTTTCAACTAACAGTAAACTATATTATGCAATGAGGTGACTCAAATACATGATTGGCACTCATAAATGCCCTGCACTTGTCTCTTTTCCCTCTCCTCATCATGTCTTGAATTCTAGAGTTAATCCAGGCTGATTGTAGCTTGTCTACTTCCCCTAACTTTCATAATCTCTAGTCCTCTAATCCAACTTAGATCTGAAGCTAACTTGGTTTTTGTAAATTTTTCCAGACCTCCTTTTTAAATATTCCATTTGAACTTATTCTTCTGGTTTGAATGGGATGCATTCTATTGGACATGAGTTTGTGGTTTTCTATCCTAAGGGAGGTTACTAACTTTCCCAAGCTTCAATTTCTCATAAAAAAAAGTAGTAGTGATTCCTTGAGAAGGTCAAGGGCATTATATGAAATAATGTGAGTAAAGTTTTAAACAGAATCATATCGTCAGCACTTTAATAAACAAAAACACAAACTCAGTAACTTTAGGATGATGGAAAATTTGTAATTTTCACTGTTATAACTAACAAACTAATATGGTATCTTAGACAATGTAAAGTCACTTGACAGAGGATCTGAGGAAATCCTTAAGTCTTTGAAGGTTTTGTGTAGCAAGGAAGATTTGAGAGGTATTGCCCCTAAGAATGAATGTCCTGGGTGGACAGCAAAAGGTTTCCAGTCAAAACAGAAGAGGGTAATTTCTTAAGTTCTTAATGGACTCTGCTCTGGAATTATGTCTTGATCATTTTAAGACAGAGCAAAAAGCTAACACTGCTTGAAAGTCGAGGATTAGTCTAGGAGGTACATAAAAATCCCGTGGAGGGAGGTTTTGTTTTTTAGTTTTTGTTTTGAGATGGTATCTTTCTATGTAACCCAGTTTGGCCTCAATCTTGGGATCCTCAGCCTCCTAAATCCTAGGATTTTAGTCATGCACCATCATGTTCAGGATTCTTAATGCAGATTCTTGGGCCTCAACTACAGAAATCTTTATTCAGAAGTCCTAAGTACATGAATGTCTACAAGTACCCATTTGATGATGATATTCATTTTAGGACTAGACTTTGAAAACTACTAATACAGACTTAGAGACTATGTTTTAGCAGGTCTGGTGTGGGAATTGACATGTTGCAGTACTACAGAGCTCTCAAATGACGTTAATGCTCTGATGCAGGGGCCACACTTTGAGTAGCTAGAGACCAGACTCCCAGAGGGCTAAGATACATATTATTAAAGTGTGAGAAGAAACACTGTCCCACATGACTTCAAATCCTCCTGTTTGGAGACTTTAGGTTCATTTGAAGTTAGAGTAAAACATCATGTCATTTTCACACATATATTTTGCCTGAATATTTTCAACTTCTGTTATTTCCCACCTAAAGATTTGATTACTTCTATATAAAACTAGTGCAGTAGACTTAAGAAAGTCTAAGAAGATGATGGACCAGTTACTTAAAGATCCCTCTCACATGTGGAAATACGTGGACAAGATAGAAAGACTGGCAATTTATTGCTTATGCCCATGCTGAGACTGTCTAATTGTCCTAGATGAACTTTTTAAGAGCATGTCAGAGTTGAAAAAATAAATAAAAAGGAGCTGAGATTCATTAATTTTAAAATGTCATATTTATTTATTTGAATGTGGGCACATATGTATCACCATACACATACGGAGATCAGATGACACTTGTGGGATTGATTCTTTCTGCCATATGAGTTCTGAGACTTGAACTCAGGTCATTAGATTTGGCAGCTGAACCATCTCACCAGTCTGTACCTAGACTCTTAATTGTGAAATTCAAAAGGAGAAAGTTTCTAGGTTCTCATACATCCATCAATGTGTATCTGTGGCTCTAGTCTCCAAATTTCTGGACTGTCTCTCCACAACAGGTAAACCATAAATAAAGAGTTTTAAAACGTGGGTCCTATAATTAGACTCATAGGGGCACATGTGAGCAATTATTTCTGATTCAGATTGTGCCAGGATGTTTGGTGGGTTTAAATTAGAATTTTTCACAAATAGTATAAATTATTTGATGTTGATCAAAATATCACATAGTTAAAACCTCTTAGGACAAAGTCTCCTCTTTTTCTCTGCTAAAGCAAACCTTTTTGAGATGACTCTAACTAGTTTTAAACCTTTCAAACTTGAGAGTGACAACTGTGGTAAGAAGATTAAAAAATTACCTAAGTGTTAGCAGAGGATGAGAGGTCTAAGAGAATTCCTTGACTTCTTATATATCAAGAACTGTGGTAGCATTTTGTAATATTCATACAAGAGAATGAGCTGGAATAGGCAACTGTTCCAGGAATTCTAGCCTTTAAAATTTATGGCCTTTAAGACTGATTGAGCTTAACACCTGGACTTGTGCTCCAAAGCAAACAGCGGCTGCCTCAGACTTTGCCGAGAACAGGAATCACATGCTTGGAACAGCTTTATTCTCAGGGGATAAGACAAGAGGAAATGCACCTGGGGCTGGTGAGGGGAACCCCCTCTCTGTTGGGATTCTTTACTCCCCAGGTTGGGCTCTTTCACCCATGTATCTAGAAGCGGTTCCAGCCAGACATAAAACACTAACACACATCCACACCCATAAGTGTGGAATTTTTTTCTTTTACTATGTGATTTAGGTTCTAGATATTTTATATTTTAATGATCTTAAAAAAACAAAACACAAGGTCTAAGCTGTGTGTATTACCTCAAACCTGTAATCTCAGCACTCAAGAAACAGTACAGAGGGATCAGGGGTTCAAGGACAGCCTTGACTACATAGCAAGTTTGAGGCCAAACTGGGCTATAAGAGATCCTGACTCAAAAAAACTAAAATCAGACAAATTACCCCCCCCAAAAAAACCCTCCAGCCCCAGTACTGAAGAGACATATAACCTTCACTTGTGCTGAAAGAGTAACATAGTGCAATGGACACTGAGCTGAGATTCAGGAGGTGTATGTCCAGGCCAGGCACTTTTACTTGGGAGCTCTGTGAACATAAGCATCTTCATATACTTATTTCCATCATTTGTCAAAACACGAGAGTTATGTAAGTTGGTTTAAAGGGTCTTTCTAATATGATGCTCTAGTTCAGTAGCTTCCTATCAAGAGCCAAGTGGTGTCATGATGCCTTGATTCAAATCCAAGCTCTAGGACTTACTTGATCCTGGGCTAACTGGGAAAACTCCCTAAACTTCAGTTTATCATGTTTGTTTCTTTGAATGAGAAATGTTCCCCATAGCCCTGGGCATTTGAATACTTGGTCCCCAGTTGTTGATGCTTTTAGGGGTATCTAGGAGGTGTGGCCTTACTGGAAGAAGTATGTCATTGGAAGTGGGCTTTGAGAGTTTAGACTCATGCCATTTCCAGTTCTCTCTCTCTCCATCTCCCCGCCTCTCTGCTTGTACCTGTGTTTCTAAATATGAACTCTCGGCTTCTTGTTCCTGTCACCATGCCTGCTGCTTGTTTGATAGCAAAAGTGTAAGATCCAATGTGAAGCCCCACAGCTACAGAATGGCTCTTCTAACAATATAGGAGTTCATTGAGCTGCAAAGCCTTTGTTTCTGGTCAATTCAGTGTGTAAGTGTAGTTTTTTATTTCCAAGATTTTTTTTTTTTTTTGGTTTTTCGAGACAGGGTTTCTCTGTATAGCTTTGGCGTCTTTCTGGAACTCACTCGGTAGCCCAGGCTGGCCTTGAGCTCACAGAGATCCGACTGCCTCTGCCTCCCCAGTGCTGGGATTAAAGGCATGTGCCACCACCGCCTGGCTTCCAAGATTTTTTTATACTAAAGTTTAAAAAACTAATCTTTCCACTTCACTACTTTTTCCCTAAAGTCCCCCTGCTTTCCAGAAAATATTTTCAACCCTTATAGTGGTAAGCAAAATTCTCTAAGATATAGCTTCCCCTGACATCCTTTTTGAAACAGTGTCCCAGACTGGCTTGAAACTCATAATCATTTTTTCTGAACCTCCCAAATGCTGGAATGGCACCAGGCCTGATATGAGATAGCCTCTTTATATCTCTATAGATCTACCTTTCAGGACTGAAGATATAGGTTCTCAGGTACACAGAGTGTCTTCTGACTTCCATTTCATTATTTCAGCTGTTTCTTCTACATAAGATAGCCTTTTCTGGGATTTCCAGTTTTCAAATTTTATCTAGGGCCACCTTTTGAAGCACAGTTTGAATGCTGTGTCTTGCATAAAGTTTCCGCTATTCCTTACGTCTTGGCTATTTTCTCTTCTTTCCAGATTCTCACAATTTTTTGTCTGTATCCTTAAGTACTAATTAATGAGTTATATTGAAATACAGACTCTGTAACTATTTCTTGATTATTGAAGCATCTAAAGTGTTCAGAGCAAACACAAAGTCCAGAATATCTATGTTGGAGGTAGAGTAAACTAATTACCTTGTCTAGTTTATCAAATCTAAAGGTTGGAGTGAAGGACAGTAATCAAAGGATGGCTACCTGGAGTAGGAAAATGTCTAACCTGTGGTTGGAAGAAGCGGGGGATTCAGATTTCTGGAAGTAATAAGCTTATGTAATGAGAAAATGGAGAAGGCTCTGCTGCACTGATGGAAAAAATGGAGTTGGGGTAGGAATAATTGATCTGAATTGACTTTGCAGGTACAGTAAGTTTATATTAAGAGAGCAGAGAATGTAAAGACAATCCTGTTGCAAATAGGAGCAAGGTTATTTTTGTAGATTTAATTTAATTTTATAGCCTTAGTAACAGTAGGATTTAGTAGCAGAAGGATTCCTAGTTATACATAATTTGGAAGGCATTAGCCCCTGAATTAATGTTGGTTTGGTGCATGTACATTTTTTTTAAAATTTGAGTCTCGCAGTCCCCACCAGCCAACTAGCAGGTGAGAGACCTGCCTGCAGGCTGGACCACCACCACAATCTCCACCCACGGGATTCTGTTCCTCCAGGACCCACTCCATTGCCCAAACCCACCCACCTCATCATCCTCCCGGGGGCCAGCCCTTTCCCACAACTCCAGCACACTCCATAGGCACAGGTACAGCCCACATCAGTTGGAAGAACATGTAAGTGACTGGCCTCCCAGGTGAGCTGTCCCAACTTCCAGACCCTAAGCCCCAGGGCACATCCCAAGCCCCTCTTCCTCCCATCTCAGTACCAGCAAGGCAGCTGGGCTTTGTCCCAAACTCTGGTGGAATTCCAATGCCCTAGTGCAGTCCCCACACACCAGCCAGCAGGTGAGAGACCTGCCTGCAGGCTGGACCACTACCACCACCACAAATGAGATTCTGTTGTCCCAAGATCCACTCTGCTGCCCAACCACACCCACCTCAGCATCCTCTCTGTGGCCAGTACTTCCCCACAACTCCAGCAGATTCCATAGGCACAGGTACAGACCACACCAGTCAGAAGAACAGGAGGATACACTGAATCTTTGAACTTAAACCCCCACAAATCTCAGCTGAGATACCCTACTGGACCTGAAGACCTGCCAGTCACCAGAACCCTTGGCCATTCAGGCCAGAAGACAATAATGGAAACAGAAAACAAAGGAAAAAAAACCCAACCAACAAAGACAAACACAAGAACCAATACCCAGACTTATAATCATCTCAAATCCAGATGCATAAACTCCAATGTAAGATACATTCAATAACAGAAAGGGCAATATGATATCACCAGAACCTAGCTATCCTATGACAGCAAGATCTGAACATTCCAATGCAGCTGAAACACAAGAAAACAACCTTAAAAATAACTTTATGAAGACGGTAGCAACCCTTAAAGAGGAAATGAAAAATTCCCTTAAAGAAATTGAGGAAAATATTTTTAAAATGGAAGAAATAAATAAATCCCTGAAAGAAAGCCAAAGAAACCAAGAAAGAAACAATCAAACAGGTGAAGAAAAAATAGAAGTAATAAAGAAAACACAAACTGAGAGAATTCTGGAAATGGAAAATCTAGGTAAATGAACAGGAACTACAGATGTAAGCATCGTCAACAGAATACAAGAGATGGAAGAGAAAATCTCAGGCATTGAAGATATGACAGAAGAAATAGATTCATCAGTTAAAGAAAATGTGAAATCCAAAAAATTCCTAACACAAATCATCCAGGAAATCAGATACATAATGAAAAGACAAAATCTAAGAATAATAGGAATAGAAGAAGGAGAAGAATCCCAGATCAAAGGCACAGAAAATATATTGAACAAAACCATAGAAGAAAACTTTTCCAACCTAAGGAAGGACATGCCTATAAAGATACAAGAAGCTTACAGAACACCTCACCACATAATAATTAAAACGCTAAACATACAGAATAAAGAATATTAAGAGCTGCAAAAGAAAAAGGCCAAGTAACATATAAAGGCAGACCTATCAAAATTACACCTTACTCTCAATGGAGACTCTAAAACCCAGAAGGGCCTGGACAGACTTTTGCAAATGCTAAGAGGCCACATAGATGCCAGCCCAGACTACTATACCCAGAAAAATGTTCAATCACCATAGACAGAGAAAATAAGATATTTCATGACAAAACCAGATTTAAACAATTCCTATCCACAAATTCAGCCCTACAGTAAGTACTAGAAGGAGAACTCCAACCCAAGGAAGTTAGCTGCACCCAAGAAAACACAGGTAATAGATAATCTCATACCAGCAAAACCCAAAGAAGGGAGACACACACAGACACAGACACAGACACACACACACACACACTCACACACAGAGGGGGGGCACATACTACCACCACCACCAAAACCAAAAAATAATGTGAATTAGCAATCACTGGTCATTAATATCTCCTAATATCAATGGACTTATTTCGCCTATAAGAAGACATAGGCTAACAGAATGGATATGAAAACAGGATCCATCCTTCTGCTGCATATAAGAAATACACCTCAAGTTTAAAAACAGACATTATCTCAGAGTAAAGGGTTGGGAAAAGATTTTCTAATCAAATGGACCTAAGAAGCAAGCTGGTGTAGCTATTCTAATATCTAACAAAATAGACTTCAAACTAAAATTAATCAAAAGAGATGGAGAAGGACATTACATACTCATCACAGGAAAAACTCATCAAGATGAAGTCTCAATTCTGAACATCTAGTCCCCAAATACAAGAGCACCCACATTTATAAAAGAAATATTACTAAAGCTTAAATTACACATTGAACCCCACACATTAATAGTGGGAGACTTCAACATCCCACTCTCATAAATGGACAGGCCTGCCAGACTGAAACTAAACAGAGAAATAGAGAACTAATGGATGTTATGACTCAAATGGACTTAATACACATCTACAGAACATTTCACTCAAACACAAAAGAATATACCTTCTTCTCAGCACCTCATAGAATCTTTTCTAAAACTGGCCACATACTTGGTCACAAAGCAAATCTCAACAGATTAAAAAAATGGGGATAATCCCCTGTATCTTATCAGATCATGGCTAAAAGTTAGAGTTCAACAACAACACAAAATACAGAAAGCCTACAAGCTCCTGGAAACTGAACAACTCTCAACTGAATCACCACTAGGTCAAGGAAGAAATCAGAAAGAAATTAAAGACTTCCTAGAATTCAATGAAAATGAATGCACAGCATACCCAAACTTATGGGACATATTGAAAGCAGTGCTTAGAGGAAAGCTCATAGGTCTAAGTGCTCACATAAAGAATTTGGGGAAATCTCACACTAGTGACTTAACAGCACAGCTGAAAGCTCTAGAACAAAAGAAAGCAAACCCACCCAGGAGGAGTAGATGGCAGGAAATAATCAAACTCAAGGCTGACGTAAATAAAATAGAAACAAAGAGAACAATACAAAGAATCAATAAAACAAAGAGTTGGTTCTTTGAGAAAATCAACAAGATAAGACAAACCATTATCCAAACTAACCAAAAGGCAGAGAGAAAATATTCAAATTAACAAAACCAGAAACAAAAAGGGGGACATAACAACAGACACTGAGGAAATCCAGAGAATCATTAGGTCATACTTCAAAAACCTGTACTCCACAAAATTGGAAAATCTCAAAGAAATGGACAATTTTCTAGATAGGTATCACATACCAAAATTAAATCAAGATCAGATAATTTAATAGGCCCATAACCCCTAAGGAAATAGAAACAGTCATTAAAAGTGTCCTAATCAAAAACAGCCCAGGGCCAGATGGTTTCAGTGTAGACTTCTACCAAAATTTCAAAGAAGAGATAATATCAATACTCCTCAAATTGTTCCACACAATAGAAACTGAAGGAACCTTGTCAATTTTTTAAAATTAGGCTACAGTTACCCTGATACCCAAACCACACAAAGACTCAACAAAGAAAGAGAATTACAGACCAATTTCCCTCATGAACATTGATGGAAAAATATTCAATAAAATACTGGCAAATTGAATCCAACAACACATCAAAAAGATTATCCACCATGATCACATATGCTTCATCCCAGAGATTCAGCGATGGTTCGACATATGAAAATCTGTCAATGTAATCCACCATAAAAACAAACTGAAAGAAAAAAAGACTCCACATGATTATCTCATTAGATGGTGAAAAAGCCTTTGACAAAATCGAAACCCCTTCATGATAAAGGTCTTGGAGAGATTAGGGATACAAGGAACATACTTAAATATAATAAAGGCAATTTCAGCAAGCTGACAGCCAACATCAAATTAAATGGAGAAAAACTCAAAGCAATTCCATGAAAATCAGGAACAAGATAAGGCTGTCCACTCTTTCCATATCTACTCAAAGTTCTAGCTAGAGTGATAAGACAACAAAAGGATATCAACGGAATACAAATTGGAAAAGAAAAAAATCCATTTTTTTGCTGTTTGCTGATGATAGGATAGTATACATAAGTGACCCCAAAAATTCTACCATGGAACTCCTACAGCTGATAAACACCTTCAGTGATGTGGCTGGATACAAAATTAACTCAAAAAAATCAGTAGCCCTCCTATATACAAATGATAAACAGGCTGAGAAAGAAATCAGAGGAACATCAACACCTACAATAGCCACAAATAATATAAAATATCTTGAGTAACTCTAACCAAACAAGTGAAAGACCTGTATGATAAGAACTTTAAGTCTTTGAAGAAAGAAATTGGAGAAGATATCAGAATATGGAAAGTTCTCCCATGCTCATGGATAGGTAGAATTAACATAGTAAAAATTGCAATCTTACCAAAAGCAATCTACAGATTCAATGCAACTCCCATCAAAATTTTTATACAATTCTTCATAGACCTGGAAAGAACAATACTCAACTTCATATTGAAAAACAGAAAACCCAAGATAGCTAAAACAATCCTGTACAATAAAGGAACTTCCAGAGGTATCACCATCCCTGATTTCAAACTCTACTATAGAGCTATAGTGAATTTAAGTATAAGAGCTAGTCAGTAATATGCCTGAGGCTAATGGCCAAGCAGTCGTAATTAATATAAGCTTTTGAGTTATTAATTTATAAGTGGCTGCGGGACCACGTGGGGCCTGGTGGGACCCAGACAAAACTTTCACCTACAAATGGCGCCCAACATGGGGCAAGACTTTCCACCTAAAACTTGAGAGAACTTAAAAACAAATTCTAAAATTAAGCTAAAAGCAGCTTTCTACTTAATATCTCATGCGGGCCGTGAGACGCCACAACATTCAGGCTTGAGCACATCATGGCGGATTCTCGCTGTGGTACACAGTGTCGTCTGCAAGCCACACAGTACTCTACATGGTGGATTTAACTTTTGCTAGTTAAAAAAAGAGAGAGAGAGAGAGAGGTTTCTGGGCTACATACTGCTTTGATGAATGCATACACCGACTGCTTCCAAGAGTTGCTGGTACACGTGGCCCAGAGCTGGAGATAAATTACCTCCACCATATTGAAAAGCTGAGGTGGGTGGAGTCACAGCCAAGGCTGCTGCTTCTGTCCTACTCACTGCAGTTTAAAACAACAGATTCACAATAACACAGATTCAAATGTAATAAGACTAAATGGTTTACAATGTATGTTAAAAATGTATGTAGACTTGGGAGAGAAAGAAAAAGGAGTATATACAGTTATATAAAAAAATAGTTTAAAAAAATAAAGTCTTTAAAGAGACAATAAAGGTAATATAAAAAATAAGCCATGTAAAGATGGATATTACACAGAGAATCTGGATTGTGTTGTCTTTGAGATTTTTAACTATAGAGAGACATTTGATTGTAAAAGCTGCTGAGTTAAATCAATGTACACATTTTAAAGGTATCTCGATTTCAAAATTTATGTCTAAGGATACTTTGCTTTGGAAAGCAACCTCTGCTTTTGTTTCCACAGAAAGCAAGAGGCTATGGATTTGTTCTAGGTTAAGATGGATCAAGTTAGATCAGCCAAGACCCCCTGAAAGGTCTCTGATGACACCATGGCCCAGATGATCCAACATCCAAAACGGCTTCAAGACAACTGGCTCAGACAATGCAGCTACTCCAGTCAGGAGTTGACCGTAATTCTTACTTTTCTCAGAATCCCCATAAAAATACAACGCCCCCTCTATCAGCAGGAAGTAGCCTAAAACACTACGCCCACATTCCCAAAAAATGGATTATGGATGTTTGTCTTTGTTTAGATTGTTGGTTACAAATTGTTATTGATCATAGTCAATCTCTTTCTAAAAAAAGGAAAGGGGGATAGGATATAGAAATGTAGGATATAGATATGATAGGATAAAAGGATGGATTGTTGAATCTACTTGTAAAGAGCAACACATATTTACAGCATACAGAACAA
Organism: Neotoma lepida; assembly: GCA_001675575.1. Classification (NCBI taxonomy): domain Eukaryota; kingdom Metazoa; phylum Chordata; class Mammalia; order Rodentia; family Cricetidae; genus Neotoma; species Neotoma lepida. The sequence goes on from LZPO01057485.1 coordinate 70,839, forward strand.
TATCTCCATCACTATAGTAATAAAAACAGCATGGTATTGACATAAAAACAAACACATGGATCAATGGAATCCAATCAAAGACCCTGATATAAACCCACACACCTATGGACACATGATGTTTGACAAAGAAGTCAAAAATGTACAATGGAAAAAGAAAGCATCTTCAACAAATGGTACTGGCATAACTGGATGTCAGCATGTAGAAGATTGCAAATGTCCATATCTATCACCCTGCACAAAACTCAAGTCCAAGTGGATCAAATACCTCAACATAAATCCAGTTACACTGAACTTGTTAGAAGAGAAAGTGGGAAGCAGCCTTGAATGCATTGGCACAGGAGACTACTTCCTGAATATAACACCAGTAGAAACAGATACTGAGATTGACTGTAGGAGAATGTTTTGTCTGTCCTGCCTGGTCCCACCAGGTCCCATGTAGTCCAGTCCAAACTTATGGTCTAATGGCTCAGGATTCTCATTAGTTAGCTCTTACATCTTAAATTAACCCATTTCTATAAATCTATATGTCGCCACGTATTCCGTGGCTTTACCTGTGTGCCATTACATGCTGCTCTCTGGACAGTGGGATGGCGTCTGCTCAGCTCTGCTTTCTTCTCCTCTCTCCCTAGTTAGAATGTCCCATCTAACCTTATTCTGCTTCACCATAGGCCAAACAGCTTTATTTATCAATCAATTAGAGCAATACATATTCACAGCATACAGAATTGACAATTAATAAATGGGATCTCACGGGACTGAAAAGTTTCTGTAAGGCAAAGGACACTGTCAATAACACAAAATGACAGCTTACAGAATGGGAAAAAAATCTTCACCGACCCCACATCTGACAGAGGGCTGACCTCCAAAATACATAAAGAACTTAAACTAGACATCGACAAACCAAATGATCCAATCAAAAATTATGGTACAGATCTAAACAGAATTCTCAACAGACAAATCTCAAATGCCCGAAATACACTTAAAAAGAATTGTTCAATATCCTTAGCCATCAGGGAAATGTGAATCAAAACAACTCTGAGATACTATTTTACACCTGTCAGAATGGCTAAGATAAAAAACACCGATGACAGTTTATATTGGAGAGGATGTGGAATGAGGGGAATACCCCTCCAATGCTGGCAGGAGTGCAAACTTGTACAGCCACTTTTGAAATAGATATGGCGGTTTCTCAGAAAACTGGGAATCAATCTCCAACACACAGCTATTCCAATCTTGGGCATATATCCAAAGGATCCCCAATCATACCACAAAGACACTTGTTCAACTGTGTTCATAGCAGCATTATTTGTAATAGCCAGAAGCTGAAAACAAGCTAGATTGCCCTCAACTGAAGAATGGATAAAGAAAATGTGGTACATTTACACAGTGGAGTATTACTCAGTTGTAAAAAACAATGATATCATGAAATTTGCAGACAAATGGATGGAACTAGAAAAAGTCATTCTGAATGAGGTAACCCAGACACAGAGAGACACACATGGTATGTACTCATTCATAAGTGGATATTAGCTATAAAGGATAACCATGCTACAGTCCACAGCCCCAGAGAGGCTAGGTAACAAGGAGGGCCCAAAGAGGGATATATGGATTTCCCTGGGAAGGGTAAAAAGAAGAGATCTGGGTAAAGTGGGTGTGGGCAGGTGGGAACATCGGGGATTGGGTTGGGTGAGTTGGGGACAGGACCAAGGGGGAGAGTAATGAATGAGATGTCTTGATAGGGGGCATTTTGGAGTCAAGGAGAAACCTGGTGCTAGGGAAACTCCCAGGAATCCACAAGGATGACTCCAGCTAAGACTCCTAGCAATAGTGGAGAGGGTACCTACCTTAATTGTCATCAGAGAGCCTTCATTCAGTAATTGATGGAAATAGATGCAGCAATCCACAGCCAAGCACTAGGCTGACCTCTGGGAATTCTGTTGAAGAGAGGGAGGAAGGATTGTAGGAGCCAGGGGGGTCAAGGTCATCACAAGAGAACCCACAGAAACAACTAACCTGGGCTCATAAGTGCTCACAGACTCTGTACTGGCAGCTAGGAAGCCTGCATGGGACAGGCCTAGGCCATCTGTGTGTGACAGTTGTGTAGCTTTGTCTATTTGTGGTACTCCTAGCAGTGGGATCAGGGCCTGTCCCGAATACTTGGGATAGCTTTTGGGAACCTATTCCTCATACTGGGTTGCCTTGCCCAGCCTGAATACAAAGGGAGGAGCTTAGTCCTACCTCAACTTGATATGCCATGCTTTGTTGACACCCATGGGAGACCTGCCCCTTTCTGAACAGAAACAGAGGAGGAGTGGATAGTAGGGGGCTAGAGGGAAGGGGGAGAAATGGAAGGAGAGGAGGGAAGGGAAATTGCAGTCAGGATGTAAAATAAATGAAAAAATAAAAAAGAAATTTGAGTCTCTCTTACTACAAGTTTTGATTGCTTATTCACAGATAAGAAATCTCCAATACTTAAATGAGTTGTGCTAGCAAAAATGGGGATGCCTGGCATGAGATAATAAAGTAGAGGCAAATATCTCCTTTTTTTCTTTTATTCTTCTCTCATAAATAACATCCTAGTCACAGTTTCCCTTCCCTCCACTCTACCTAGTCCTCCCCCCACTTCTCTCCCCTTCCCCAAATTCACATTTTCCTTCAATAAAAGAGCAGGCCTCTCAGCATTACCAACCAAACATGGCACAACAAGTTACAATAAGACTAGGCACAAGCCCTTTTATCAGGGCTGGACAAGACAACCCAGTAGGAGGAAAAGGGTCTCAAGAGCAGGCAAAAGAGTCAGAGACACCCCCTACTCCCACTGTTAAGAGTTCCACAAGAACACACAACTATACAACCATAACATTTATGCAGAGGACCTAGCTCAGACCCATACAAAGTCCATGATTGTTGCTTCAGTCTCTGTGATCCCTTATGAGCCCTGCTTAGTTGATTCTGTGGGTTGTGTTCTCATGATGTCCTTGACTCCACTGACTCCTGAAATACACCCCCATTCCCTTCTGTGGGGTTCCCCTGGCTCCACCTAGTGTTTGGCTGAGGGGCTCTGCATCTACTTCCATCAGATGCTGGATGACATAGAGGCAAATCTTAAAAGAAATAATGATAGTTATGAAGTAGAATTAGGTACACATTAATTCTCTGTATGCTAACCAATTGGGGTCTCTATATTAATTTCCATCTATTGCATAAAGAGAATTATCTGATGAGGCTTGAGAGACATTGTAATCTATGCGTATAGCATTAAATCATTAATAGTATGTGCAATTAGTAGAATGAGAGTATTGGGTTCTCTCATAGGGCTTATGACCTATCTAGCAACAGGTTCTTGGTCCTTTTAATAATGCCATGTATGAGTTCCATCTCACGGAGTTGGGCTTTTGAGCCACACAGAAAGTGGTCAGTTACTCCAATAACATTCATGCCGCTGTTGAACCAGTGAATCTATCTTGTTAGGCTAGTCATTGTTGTACCTTGCAGGTGAGTACCAGATTGATGTTTCTATGTTCTGTGATTCAATTATGTGTTATCTTCAGCAACAGGGTCTAACCATCAAGTTCTAGCAGGTAGTGGGTAGTATTGGCAATAGCCTGTAATATTTGGGGGTCTACATGACCTCACTGACCAACAGCTAAAAAAGAGGTAACCCATTCCTGGTACTGAGGTTTACATTTGCTAGCATGGGGTGTCTAGTTGGATATTATCCCGTGTTGTAGAGTAACTCCATTAAACGACTTTTTTCATATGTATATATTTTATGAAGTTTTGTAGTAGTAGGTTTCTGTATGGTCTTTTCAAAAGGCCCTTAGTGTTAGTTATCCCTCCTTTTACCCACTCCTCTACCCTACCATTTACCACCCAAATTTAACCATTCTTGTTCCACTATTCTCCTTTAACCCTTTATATTACTGTGTTCTATGTCTCCTCTCTTGAAGGGCATGAATCTGGGAAGAGTTGGGGGAAGGATGGTGATTATGATCAAAACACATTGTACAAAACTCTCAACAAATTAATGAAAATTTTTAAAAAGCAAAATCAAAAATCAAACTAACAAAAATACTAAAAGTAATTTAAGATATTTGTTAATCAAATCAAAGCACTGTCATCTGCAGATAGGCTGAGAGTATGAGGAACTTGATATGAACAAATGGGAAAGATAAAGAAATGTGGAAGCTATTCTTGGACAATGTGAGACGTGATAGCAAACACCAATTATTACTTCAAGCTCAGGAAATATGCAAAAATTAGTCATTAACCAAAGAACTAATAGTTAAAGTATAGTCTGTCATCCAAAAGGATTGTTACATGAGTTAGAAGTGGATATTCTCAGACCAAACTTGCTGAATACGTATCTGCAATTGAGAAAATTTTCCAGGTGAATTTGTTTGGTGGTAGTTCATGTTGTTTGATACAGGGTTTCAGTATGTAGCCCTGGCTGTCTTTATGTAGACCAGGCTGTCCTTGAACTCACAAAGATCCACCTGCCTCTGCCTCCCAAGTGCTGAGATTAAAGGTGTGTATCACTATGCTCAGCTTTCCAGGTGATTTTTATGTACATTAAAATTTGAGAATCACTGAAAAGGTTATAAAATATAAAGATATTAGTGATTAAGGAATAAAAAGAAAAATCAGTGATAAAGGAAGGAGAAGATACAAGATAGTGAATGAGAACAAGAAACAGAAGCTGGTCAAGCAGAGGAGGGACCCCAAAAGCAGCAGGTCCAAGAATGTCCTTGAAGAGGCCAGGGATTATAGAAGAGACTTCTGATGCCTGGTTCTTTGTTATTTCCTAAACCAGCAACTTTTCCTAAATGATATATGTGCTAACATGACTGAAACTGAGGGGAGGCACCTGAACTCCTGTTTGGGCCAACTGAACTGATTCACTAGTACCTCTTCCTATATCTCACAGCAGCTGCTATCAAACCTAAGCATGTGCTTCTTGTGCCTTTGGGAACTGTTTAGTAGCTGGTACATTAAAGAGATTAGTACTTACGGCTAGAAAAGTTATAACATGCTGGAAGCAGACCTTAATGGGACATTCTTATGAAAACTAGGAAAACAAGAATGCTAGAAAAACACAGACAATAGAACTCTGGCTCATGAAGTCTTTGAAACTGGGATGAAGAGCTCCAAGGTCACCAGCTACTTCCAGCTCCTGATAATTCCAGGGGCCATCTGTGTAATATTTTGGTCAAGAATGTGTTTTCATTCTATCTATGTTCTGAGAACCTATGTGAAGCTGAATTGAAAGATAACGAACTAATTTGTTTGGCAGAAGAAATTTCAAGACCAGAGTTCTGAGAAAAGAACTGTAATTGTGAGAGATAAGCATCACTGAAAGTGTGATACATTGAAAGGTGTTCCAAGGGCAAAATCCAACCCCTTGAAGGCTTATCCCATGAGGACCCAAATTCATTCAAAGGAAGAAAGCCTAGCCTTAAGGGGTTTCCTGTTGCTTGAAAGTAACTTCCCGAGAAAGTGTTTCTCTCCAGAGTCATCACATAGAAGGTGATAGAGCTGTGGTCTGGGTGGAGGGGGATAGGCTTTATCCCAAAATGGTAGCAGAGATTATTCATGTAATAGATTATTCATGTAATAGATTTGAAGGCATGAAAAGCACATGATTTAGGGGGCCATGGAAAGCAGCAGGGGCAGGCAGCATGTGGTAGGGTCAGAGTCCCTGAAAATAAGCCCTGAGAAGTCATTGTAGGCAGTTGTGAAAGTGAAACCCAAGTTTCAGTAGTGACCCCAGAATATTGGAGATGCCAAGACTATGGGGTGCCTGCTACGAGAGGTGAAAGTCTAGGGCTGGAGGGGTGGGGCTACCAAGCCCTTTGGAACCCAGTTGACTACTTTACAAGCCTCAGATGTCAGACATGGAGTTTCAATTTAACCTTTGCCCTGCTGGATTACAGGTTTGATTTGGTATGATTATTTCTTGTTATGTCACAGTTCTTCCACTTTGAAATGAGAATGTTTACTCTGTGCCATTATGTGATTCAAGTATGTAACTTGTATTTTTTAATTTTGTAGAAACTCATAGTTAGGAGACTTTAGACTTTAAAGTTTTGGAATTGTTGAAGACTATGGGCATTTTTGAAGTTGGACTAAATGAATTTTACATTATAACATGGTCATAAGCAGGCAAAGGGTGGAAGGTTATGGCTTAAAAGCAGTGCATTTGGGTGTCAAGTTAACAAGGTATGGACTTGTAAAGGTTATTGTTAATTGTCAACTTATCAGAATTTAGAATCACTTGGAAGATGGGCCTCTAGGCATACCAGCAGGAGATTATCTTAGTTATGTTAATTGATCTGAGAATGCTCATCTTAATTGTGGGTGAGACCATTCCATTGGCAGGAGACCCTGGACTGCACATGAGTGGAAAAGCAAGTTGAGCATGAATGCATAATGTGACCAGCTGTTTCTAGTTCCTGATGCCTTGATTTCCCTGCCATGATGGACTGTAACCTAGAACTGTGAGTTAAATTTCCTTTCCCGTAAGTTGCTTTTGTTATGATATTTAATCATGGCAACAGGAAAGAAACTAAGACAAATTTCTACATGCATTTGACCTAGCAAAGTAAAACCAAGATGGTGTAAACACTTTAAACAGATCTACAGTATGCAATAAGATTGAAGCAGTAATTTAAAAACCCCTAGACAAAAATCCAGCTACTGTGGGATTCACTACAGGATTCTACCATACCTTCCTGTAAAGAAAAATGAAAAACAATGGCTCCCAAATTATTCCATAAAATATAAAGGAAAGAAATTCTTTCAAAAGCTTTCTATGAAGTTAGAGTTGCATTGATAGCAAAACAAGATAGACACAGACAAAAGAAAACAATAGACAAATCTTGCTGATGAAGATAGGTGCAAAAATTCTCAACAAAAAATTGCAAACTGGATTCAAGAATACATCAAAAGATCATCGACTATGATCAAGTTGGCTTCATTTCAGAAAAAAAGGAGAAATGGTTCAACATATGTAATTCATCAATAAATGTAGTTCATCACATTAATGACCTCAAGGTCAGAAATCACATGATCACCTAAATAAACGAGGAAAATGCCTTTGACAAAATCTAACATCCCTCACAGATAGAAGTTTTAGAAAAACTATGGATGGAGGGATTTCTTTTCAACAAAATAAAGGCTATATATTACAAACTTATCCAACATCATAATAAGTGGAGAAAATACTCAAAGCATTTCCAAAAAAGAACAGGAACATGACAAGTCTCACTACTTCTAATCAATATATTCTTTGAAGTCTTAGAGAAAAAAAATAAGAGAAGAAAATAAAGGGAATACAAATAGTCAAAGAAGTCAAAGTATCCTTATTTACAGCTGATAGGATTCTACACATAAGAGAACCTAAAAATTCAGCCAGAACACAGAGTTGATGAGCACTTTCAGCAAAATAGCAGGATATAAAACATACAGAAATCAGTAGCATTCTTATATACAAACATACTGAGAAAGAAATTAATGAGGGCTGGGTAAGGAGGGCTAGAGATGTGGCTGAGTTGGTAGACTGTTTGCCTAGCATGAAGGAAGTCCTGTGTTTGGTCCTCAACTCCACATAAAACTGGGCATGGTGGTGCATTTCTATAATTCCAGCCATCAGGAATAATGTCAAGAGGATCAGAAGTTCAAAAGCATCCTCAGCTACATGATAAGTTTGAGGCCAGCCTAGTCTACATGAGACTCTACCCACCTTCCATCCTCCCAAATAAACTAAGGAAACATTCTCATTTACAATGACTAAAAAAATAAACAAAATGCATCAGAATAAACCTAACCAAAGAAATTAAAGACTTCTAAAATAAAAAATTTAAAACACTATAAAAAGAAATTAAAGAAGACACCAGAAGATGGAAAGGCCCTTCATGATCAGAAAAATCAATATTGTGAAATGGATATCCTACCAAATACAATCTACAGGTTCAATACAATACCAATCAAAATTCTAATGCCATTCTTCACAGAAATAGGAAACGCAATTTTAACATGGACATGTAAACATAAAAGGCAACACATAGCCAAAGAAACCCTGAGAAAAAAATAATTCAGGATCAGTAAAATTAATATTGTGAAAACAACCATACCATCAAAAGCAATTTACATATTCAAGACAATCTCAATTAAAATATCACAACATTCTTCACAGAAATAGAAAAAAATCCCAACAGTCATATGGAACCAGAGAAGACACTTGACAAGCAAAGCAATCCTGAGCATAAAGAATAATACTGGAGGGATTGCTATTCCAGACTTCAAGATATTATAAAGCTTATGGTGGCTTCAATGAGGATGGCCCCTATAGGCTCATATGTTTGAATGTTTGGTTCCCAGTTGATAGACTGTTTAGGAAGGATTAGGAAGTATGGCCTTGTTGAAGGATATGTGTCACTGGGGTTGTGGGCTTTGAGGTTTCAAAAGCCCACACCA
>LZPO01057485.1:79463-123759 GCA_001675575.1 Neotoma lepida
CCTCCCTTCATCTTTCCAATAAGATGTGAGTGAGCTCTCAGCTACTGCTTCAGGGTCATGCCTACTGACATGCTCCCTGCCATGATGATCATGAAAAAACTCTCTGAAACTATAAGCAAGCCCCCAATTAAATGCTTTCTTTTTATAAATTGCCTTAGTCATGGTGTCTCTTCATGGCAATAGAGCAGTAACTAAGGCATAAGTACAGTAATCAAAACAATCTGGTACTGACACAAAGTCAGACATGTAGACTGAGTACTAAAATACAAGACCCAAACATGAGTACTCCTAACTACAGCCATCTGATATTTGGCAAAAAATACACTGGAGAAAATATAGCATCTTCAATAAATGGTGCTGAGAAAACCGAATGTCCATAAGTAGAAAAATGAAGTTAGATCCTTATCCCTCACTGGCACAAAAATTAGATCCAAGTGGATCAAAGACTTCAATTTGAAACCCAAAACACTAAAACTGCTAAAAGAAAATATATGCAGTACCCTATAAGACACAGGTGTAGGAAAGGACCTTCTGAACAGGACTCCATTTGCCAAGGAATTAAGGCCAACAGTTGACAACTGTGACCTCATAAAACAAAAATCTCCTGTCCAGCTAAGAAAACAATTAATTGAATGAAAAAGAAATGGACAGAATAAGAGAATCTTTGCCAGCTATACATCTGACAGAGGAGTAATATCCAAAATATACAAAGAACTAAAAAAAAATGACCCACTTAAAATGGGCCAGGAATCTAAATAGAGAGTTCTCAATGTAAGAAATTAAAATGGTTAAGAAAGACCTCAAAGAGTATCCATCATCCTTAGCAATTGGAGAAACGCAAATTAAAATGACTGAGATTTTTATCTCACCCTGGTCAAAAATGGCAAAGATCAACAAAACAACTGACAATGAATCCTGGCCATGATGTGGAGAAAGAAGAACACTCATCTGCTGTTGGTGGAAATGCAAATTGGTGAAGCCACTCAATATGAAGAACCCTCAAAAACCTAAAAATAAACCTACCATATAACCCAAGGGACTTAGCATCATACTCCACAGATACTTGATCAGCAGTGTTCATAGCTGCCTTATTCACAATATCCATGAAATATAAATAATCTAAATTTTCTTGAGCAGATGAATGAATAAGGAAAATGTGGTACATATACACAATGGGATATTACTCAGATGTAAAGAAAAGTGAAATCATGAAATTTGCAGGTAAATGGATGGATCTAGGAAAGATTGAGTGAGCAACTCAGACCCTAAATGACAAATGCCTGATATTTTCTCTCATCTGTGGTTCATTGCTCCAAATCCTCAGATGTGAGGACACAACACGGAGTAATCACAGAAACCAGCAAAATATAATGGGATCATAGGCAGAATGTGGGGGTCCCAAATTCAGGGCACCATCTGTGGGAATCCCTGTTTGGGTGCCATCGGTGGGAGGCCAGCTCCCACCTTTCCCAGGGTTCCTCTGAGGAGGAGAGAGGGATAAGAAATATTAGGTAGAAAGAGAGACCTAGATGACGAGAAGGAAGAATGGAACACAGGTTAGCTTCAGGAGGACCTGGTTCAATATCCAATGGCATTTTCCATTTATTCAAAAGGGCTTTTTATAACAATGCCAAGGGGTGAGACAAAAGACTTCCCTTAGTAGATCAAAGCACACCGTACAGCCAAGTGTAGACCCTTTCAAACACCTGGTAACCATGCCTTGGTCAAATCATGCCCCTACACAGCCCTGCTAGGTAAAGCAAGCTCAGATTCTCTGACCTTGAGTAATTTGGGCCTTCACTGTGGAGATGGGATGAGAGGGAGATAGCGGGATACAGATGATATGAAGTGGGAAATAGAATAATGGGAAGGGACTCCAACAGGGAGAAGAGAGGGAGGTCAATACAGAGGATGAGGAGGAAGAAATAACACCAAGGTTGTTTGATAAAGCCTCCAGGAAGTCATATTATTTTATATTTACCCCGAATTATACATAATACATACAAACATAGGAGGAAGAGAGGGAAGGGGAACTGTGGTAAAATGTAAAATGAAAAAAAATTTTTTAAAGAACTTGAGGAAAAGGTAAACAAAAAATTAGAGGAAATCAATAAATCCCTTAAAGAATGCCAAGAAAGCCAAGAAAAAACAAGCAGGTAAAGGAAATTGTTCAAGACCTGAAAATGGAAATAGAAGCAATAAAGAAAACAAAAACTGAGGGAATTCTGGAAATGGAAAATCTGGGTAATCAAACAGGAATTACAAATGTAAGCATCAGCAACAGAATATAAGAGATGGAAGAGAGAATCTCAGGAGTTGAAGACATGATAGAGGAAATAGATTCATCAGTCAAAGAAAATGTTAGTTCTAAAAAAATCCTAATACAAATCATCTAGGAAATCTGGGACATCATGAAAAGACCAAACCTAAGAATAATAGGTCAATACTAATAATATTAATAATAATAATAGAAGAATCCCATCTCAAAAATCAAGATAATATATTTACAAAATAGAAGAAAATTTTCCCGACCTAAAGAAGGGCATGCTTACAGACTACCAAATAGATTGGATAAGAAAAGAAAATCCCCACACCACATAATAATCAAAACACTAAACATACAGAAAAAAAAGAAAGAATATTAAAATTACCAAGGGATAAAGGCCAAGAAACATACAGAGGTAGACCTATTAGAATTACACCTGACTTCTCAATGGAGACCCTAAAAGCCAGAAGGTCTTGTAGTGATGTCTTATATGAGACCATGGATGCCATCCCAGACTACTATATATACCAAAACTTTCAATCACTATAGTTGGAGAAAACAAGTTATTTCATTACAAAGTCAAATTTATACAATATCTATTCACAAATCCAGCCATATAGAAGGTATTAGAAGGAAACTCCAAGCCAAGGAAGTTAACTATACCAATGAAAACACATGCAATAGATAATCCCTCACCTGCAAAACCCAAAGAAAGGAAATACACACACACACACACACACACACACACACACACACACACACTACTACCACCACTACCAAAATAAAAAAACACAGGAATAATTACTGGTCATTAATATCCCTCAATATCAATGGACTCACTTCACAAACAAAAAGGCACAGGCTTATAGAATGAATATGAAAACAGGATCCACCATTCTGCTGCGTACAGGCAACACATCTCATACCTCAACATCAAAGATAGACATTACCTTAGGGTAAAGGGTTGGGAAAAGATTTTCCAGTCAATTGGACTTAAGAAGCAAGCTGGGGTAGCTATCCTAATATATAACAAAATAGACTTCAAACCACAATTAATCAAAAGAGATGGAGAAGGACATTTCATACTCAACAAAGGAAAAATCCACCAAGATGATGTCTCAATTCTGAAAAATCTATGCCCCAAATGCACGGGCACCCACATTTGTACAAGAAACATTATTAAAGCTTAAATCACACATTGAACCCCACTCTCATCAATGGACAGGTCATCCAAACAGAAACTAAACAGAGAAATAAGGTAACTAACAGACATTATGACTAAAATATCTATAGAGCATTTCACCCAAACACAAAAGAACTTCTCAGAACCTCATGGAACCACAAAGCAAGTCTCAACAGATTAAAAAAAAAAACTGAAGTAACCTCCTGTATCTTATCAGACCACCATGGATTAAAACTGAATTTCAACAACAACACAAACTATGGAAAGCCTACAAACTCATGGAAACCAACCAACTCTCTACTAAATTACCACTGAGTCAATGAAGAAATGAAGAAACACATTAAAGGCTTCTAAGAATTCAATGAAAATGAATGCACAACATACCCAAACTTATGAAACACAATGAAAGCAGTGCTAAGACAAAAGTTCCTAGCACTAAGTGCCTTCATTTTGGAGAGATCTCACACTAGTGACTGAACAGCAAACCTGAAAGCTCTAAAACAAAAAGAAGCAGACACACCCAAGAGGATTAGACAGTGGGAAATAATCAGAGAGCTGAAATCAATACAATAGAAACAAAGAGAACAATACAAAGAATCAATGAAACAAAGTAAGCTTCTTCAACAAATGGTGCTGGTCTAACTGGATGTCAGCATGTAGAAGAATGCAAATAGATCCATATCTATCACCCTGAACAAAACTCAAGTCCAAGTGGATCAAAGACCTCAACACAAATTCAGATACACTGAAGCTGATAGAAGAGAAAGTGGGAAATAGCCTTGAATGCATTGGCACAGGAGACACCTTCCTGAACAGGACACTAATAGTACAGACACTAAGATGAACAATTATTACATAAATGGGACCTCATGAAACCGAAAAGCTTCCGTAAGGCAAATGATACTATCAATAGGACAAAACAGCACTGTACAGAATGGAAAAAGATCCTCACATCTGACAGAGGACTGATTTCCAAAGTATATAAAGAACCCAAGAAACTAGACATTAAAAAACCAAATAGCCCAATTTAAAAATGGAGTACAGATCTAAACAGAGAACTTTCAACAGAAGAATCTCAAATGGACTTACCTGCCAGAATGGATAAGATCAAAAACACAAATGACAGCTCATGCTGAAGAGGATGTGGAGCAAGGGGAACACTCCTTCACTGCTGGTGGGAGTGCGAACTTGTACAGTCACTTTGGAAATCAATATGGCAATTTCTCAGAAAACTGGGAATTGATCTACCCTAAGACCCAGCTATACCACTTTTGGGCATATACCCAAAGCATGCTTAATCATATCACAGCGGACACTTGCTCAAGCTTATTTGTGATAGCCAGAACCTAGAAACAACCTAGATGCCTATCAACAGAGAAATGGATAAAAAAATGTGGTACATTTACACAATGGAGTATTATTTAGCTGTAAAAAAAAATGACATCAGGAAATTTGCAGGCAAATGGATGGAACTAGAAAAAATCATCCTGAGTGAGGTAACCCAGACCCAGAAAAACAAACATGGTATGTGCTCACTTATAGTGGATATTAGCTGTAAAATAAAGGATAACTATGCTACAATCCACAGACCCAGAGAGACTACGTAACAAGGAGGGCTCAAGGGGGGTATGCTTGGATCTCCCTGGGAAGGAGAAAAATAGAAGAGATTTTGTGGGTGGACTGCAGGCGGGTGGGGATGGGAACATAAGTGACCAGGTTAAGGAGGGATGGAGAGGGAGAGTACTGAAAGAGACTGCTAGAAATGGAAAGTGGGCATTTTGGGTTCAGGTAGAAACTTGGTGCAAGGGAATCTCCCAGGTATCTACAAAGATCACCCCCAGCTAAGACTGCTAGTAATTACTGTATATGTAGCCTGCACTAGCCATCTCCTGTGACCAGGCAATTCTTCAAGTGGTAGAATTGGGGCACCAATCAAGCCACATAACCTTCAACCTACAGTCTGTGTAGGCCAGTGTTAACAGCTCTGGAGGGAAAGTTCTCCTGACTGCTCTGAAAGTCAGGCTATACCTGGAGCTGCTAGGACAGCTCTGGAGGCTGGAGCCATGATAGGACAGCTCAGTTCTGGAGGTATCCTGACTGTTCCAGAAGTCAGGCTACACCTGAAGCTGGAGTGCAGTGGGGGATGGTCTCCTCCTAGCATATAGCAATCCTGCTGCTCTCCTGGAGAGAGCTATTATAGCTGAGCTTTACTCCACCCCCACTTTAAGGGGGCTTCCCATCAAAGCTCTGCCTCTTCTTCTCTACGGCCCAAGATGTTGCTTCTTCAGCTTCACTCTGCTAAAAGGGAAACCCCTGCAGAAATGTAGCAATCTCCTTGGGCTCCAATGAAAAGTTGTTACGCTTTTCTGCTCCGCCTTGCTCAATCCCCTAAGGGACATCTCAGCAAAATTCTTCTGTCCTGTTCTGCCTTTCTCAGCCCGCCTAAGGGAACACCCTCACACACAAGGGAACATCTCAACAACGTTTTTTTTTTTTTCTGCTCAATCCTCTAAGGGACATCTCGGCAAGGTGTACCAGTGAATAAGATCTTCACCCAAGACTATTTTGAGAAAGAGATTTATTTGGGAAGGAGGAGTCCAGGAGAGTGGCTGCCTCTGCCAGGGTAGGAAATGACAGCCAACAACTGAACAGGCAGAGGGAGTTATATAGGGCTTCTTAGGGGCGGAGTTTCTCCAGGTAGAAGATTTTCTGCTCAGGAATTGGTTAGTTTTCCTGCTCAGGGATTGGTTAGTTTCATTGGTCAAGGGCAGAGATGGCTCTGATTTCAGGGCCAAACTGTGTTTTGTTTACTGGTCTTTTTTTAACTGTTTGGTTTTAATTCTAAGGCCAGAGCATATTTCTTTCACTGGCTCTGATTCTAGGGACAAAGTGTGTTTCTTTGGCACTGGTTTCAGAGTTGGGCATGTTTCTTAGGTTCTGGGTTCAGGGATAAAGTGTTTCTTTTACTGGCTCAGGTCTCAGATGCAGGTTGTGTTTCTTTCACTGGCTCTGGGTTTAGGGTCAGGGTGCTCAGGGATTGGTTGGTTTCCTGCTCAGTAACTGGTTGGTTTCATTGGTCAGTTCATCAGGGGCAGAGATGGCTCTGATTTTAGGGCCAAACTGTTTCTTTCATTTGCCCTTTTCAGCTTCTTGGCTCTAATTTTAAGGCAAGGGTGTTCTAGGGCCAAAGTGTGTTTCTTCGGCACTGGTTTCAAGGTCAGGGCATTTTTCTTAGGTTCTGGATTCAGGGCTAAAGTGTTTCTTTCACCGACTCAGGTCTCAGATCCAGGGTGTGTTTCTTTCACTAGCTCTGGTTTCAGGGCCAGTGTAGGTTTCTTTGGCTGGCCGCCTTTCCCTACAGTCTGTCCTTCCTATGGCGTGTAAGGATGGCCTAGAGATTGAGGGAGTGGCCAACCAATGACTGGTCTAGCCTAAAACCCATGCCAGGAGAGTAAGCCCATCCCTGACACTGTCTGGATCACCAGGACCCACAGGCTGGATGACTCAGAGACCTAGTATAGAACCAAACATGACTAGAGAAAAAAATGTCAATGTAATGATGCTTAATGATGTTCTGCTATCCTCACAGATTGGTGCCTAGCCCAATTGTCATCAGAAAGGCTTCATCTAGCAACTAATAGAAACAGATGCAGACCCACCGCTAAACATTAAGTGGAACTCNGGGAATCCTGCAGAAGATGGGGGAGGAAGGATTGTAGGAACCAGAAGGGTCAAGGACACCATAAGAAAACTCACAGAATCAATTAACCTGGGGTCATAGGGGCTCACAGAGACTGAACTGACAACCAAGGAGCCTGCATGGGACTGACTTAGGCCCTCTGCAGATATGTTACAGTTATGTAACTTGGTCTTCTTGTAGGACTCCTAACAGTGGGAGCAGGGGCTGTCTCTTGACTCTTTTGCTGGCTTTCCGGACTCTACTCCTCATACTGGGTTGCCTTGCCCAGCCTTAATACATGGTGAGGTGCTTAGTCTTACTGCAACTTGATATGTCATGTTTGTTGTTGTTGTTGTTGTTGTTGTTATTCATGGGAGACCTGCCCTTTCCTAAACAGAAATGGAGGAGGAGTGGATTGGGAGTAGGGACAGAGCAGGGAGGGACTGGGAGGAGAGGAGGGAGGGGAAAGTATAGCTGGGATATAAAAAAAAATTAATTAATTTAAAAACAAACAATTAAAAAAGAATAATTATGGAGGAATTACCATACCTGATTTCAAGTTATACTAAAGAACTATAGTAACAAAATACTCCAAACACATGTGACCAGTAAGCAAGCAGATATTGCTATTCTAATATCTGACAAAGTAGACTTCAAACTAAAACTAATCAGAAAAGATAAAGAATAGTTCATTCTAATCAAGGGAACAGTTAACCAAGAAAGCATTACTATGCTAAATATATATGCAGAATTAAATATCATATATCAAATTGACTTAACAGATATCTAGAGAATATTCCACCCAAACACCAACACAAAGCAAATCTTAACAAATTCAGAAAGATTACAAGTACTCCATGCATCCTGTCTGATCATAACAAAATAAAAGGTAAAACCAACAGCAAACAAACCTCTAATAAGTACACAGCTCAGGGAGATTAAACAATTCATTATTGAATAATGAATGGATCAAAAAAGAAATAAAAAAGAAATAAAAAATTCCTGGATTAAAATGAAAATGAAAACACAACATAACAACACTTTAGGGACATATTGAAAGCAGTCCTACATTGGAACATTTTATCTCTAAGTGCCTACATTAAAAAAATCAGAAAGGGCACAAATAAATAACTTAATAATGTAACTCACAAATTTGGAAAAACAAGAATAAGACAACCCAAACCCACTAGATGGCAAGGACTGATAAAAGAGGCAAAATTAATTAAATAGAAACAAAGAAAACAATAGAAAGAACCAATGAATCTAAGAACTGGTTCTTTGAGAAGATAAACAAGATTGATAGAACCTTGGGTCAACTAACCAAAAGAAGAAAAGAGAAGACCCAAACTAATGAACCAAAAATGAACAGGGAAATATTACAACAGACACCAAAGAAATTCAGAATGTTATAAGGGAATACTTTGAAAACATGTACTCCATTATTTTGGAAAACCTAAAGGAATGGATAAATTTCTAAATTCTGCTAAACCACCAAAATTAAACCAAGAAGAGATCAACAACCTAAACAGACCCATAACAAATGAAATCGAAACAGTAATAAAAAGCCCTCCAACTAAAAAAAGTCCAAGTTCAGATGGATTCCCAGCAGAATTCTACTAGAATTTCATAGAAGATCTACAGCCAAGTCCTTAAACTATTCAAAAAAGAGAAACAGGAGCACTACCAAACTCCTTCTATGGAGCCAGTATCACACTAATAACAAAACCAGGTAATAGACACACACACACACACACACACACACACACACACACTAAATAAAAAAACCTATAGGCCAATATTCCTGATAGAGATAGATTAAAAATGCTCAAATTAAAATACTTGCAAACTGAGTACAGACATGCATCAAAAAGATTATCCACCATGACCAAGTTGGCTAAATCCCAGAGATGCAGGGGATGGTTTAACAAATGCAAGTCCGTAAATGTAATAGACTTAAAAAGTAGACTTAAAGATTAAAAAAAAAATAGAATCATGAATAGATGCAGAAAAAGTCTTTGACAAAATCCAACATACTTCATGATAAATGTCCTAGAGAGTAGGAATAGAGGGAACATACCTGGACCTATTAAAAACTATATATGAGAAAAACTATAACCAACATTATTCTAAATTGAGAAAAACATGAAGCAATATTATACATAAGAGATCCCAAAAGTTCTGCCAGAAAACTTTTAGAAATGATCAACAATTTCACCAACATGGTAGGATAGAGAATCAATACTTTTTCTATACACCAACAACAAGCATATACAGAAAGAGATAATGGACATACTCTCAATCACAATAGCCTCAATAAAAATAAAAATATCTAGAAATAAGCCTAACCAAAGAGGTGAAGGGCCTCCATAATGAAAATTTTAAATCTCTGAAGAAAGAGAAAGACACTAGAAATCAATCAAAATCTCCATACTATTCTTCACAGAAATAGTAAAAAGTTAGCCTAAAATTCACATAGAACCACAAAAGACCCTGGATACCCAAAACAACACTGAGCAAAAAGAGCAATGCTGGAGGAATATATTACAGAGCCATAGTAATAAAAACAATATGGTGCTGGGACAAAAAAAAAGACATGCAGATCAATGAAACAAAATTGAAGACACAAACGTGAGTATGTGTAACTATGGCCATCTAATATTCAATCAAAATGCCAAAAAAAAAATACTCTGGGGAAAAAAAAACCCAGCATGTTCAACAAATGATGCTGGGAAAACGATGACCACATATAGAGGAATGAAACCAGGTTCAGTATCTATCATCTTGTACAAAAACTAACTCCAAATGGATCCAAGACCTAAATGTGAAACCTGAAATAATGAAATTTCTAGAATAAAACCAGGGCAGTACCCGACACAACATAGGTGTAGGAAAGGACTTTCTGTATAGAATCTCATTTGTCCAGGAAACGAGGCCAGTAATTGACAAGTGGGACTTGTAAGAATTAAAGCTTCTGCACACCTAAGGAAACAACTGAGTGAAGAGGAAGCCCACATAATGGGAGAGAATCTTTGCCATCTATATCTGGCAGAGGATTAATATCCAGAGTATACAAAGAATACAAAAAAAAAACTGAAAAAAGAAATGACCCATTCAAAACTGGGCTAGGGGGTCTGAGCAGAAAGTTCACAAAACAAGAAATAAAAATGCCTAAGAAATATCTCAAAAATGTTCAGCTTTCCTAGCAATCCAATGCAAATCAGAAGATTTGAGATTTCATTTTACCATAGTCAGAATGGCAAAGAGCAACAGAATAAACCAACCAACAAGAAATGGTGAAGAGTATATGAAAAGGTGGGAACCCTCTTTCACTGTTGAGGGATTATAAACTGGTCTGGTCACCATGGAAATCAGTGTGATAAACCTTCAAAAAGCTAAAAAATAAATCTATTATCTGATCCAGTTATACCACTCCTTGGCATTATGTCCAAAGAACTTGACATCCTACTCCACAGATATTCATTAAGTCATATTCACTGCTGCTCTATTCACAATAGCTAGGAAATGGAAACAACCAAATGACCTTCAAACAATTAATGGATAATAAAATGCAGTACACACACACACTATGGAATACTATTCAGCTGTAATGAAAAACAAAATCATGAAATTTGTAGGTAAATAGATGGAACTAGAAATGATGATATTGAGTGCTGTAACCCAGACCCAGAAAGACAAAAACACTGCATGTTCTCTCTCATTTATCATTCCTAAGTCATCAGATGTGAGTATGTAACCTGGAGTAATTGCTGAAATTGGGAAAGTAAAAGGGGACCATGGGTTGGGACAAGAGATTTGAAGGGGAAATAGAGAAAAACAGAGGAGGGTCTTTAATTAAGAAGGGGAAGGAAGATAAATTTAGAAAAAGAGGAGGGAGGTGAATAAAGTAACAGTAAGGGTATCTAAAAAAGTTATAAGGGATAGTATTATAATCTACCAAAAATGATATATAATACATGTAAGTCTATGTATATATACACAGTTTAAATTAAATATTCCCACCTGGGCTGACAATGTTCCTTCGAAGAGCCATAGACTAATGAAAACTCCAACACCAGGCATGAGAATACTGCTTTTGAGTTGTTGGTCAGGTTTGTGCAAGAGACTTCCAAACATTATAGGCTGATGCTGTTGTCCTTTATTCCCTCCCAGAGGTTGAATTTAAGTCCCTCTAGCTGAAGAAACCATGTACTTCAGCCACAGGATCCAGGACCTAAGCTGGATCTGACCTGAAAGCCTCCCACCTGGGTACCAAAAGATACCATGCCAGTTTCCAAGAGGACAGCAACCAATATCTCTATCCAGCTATAAACCACAACAATGACCAGCATGACATGAAAAGCATAAGGGTGCAATGATGGCATGCATACCTTGGCATTAACCAACTGCTCTCTAATTGGTCTTAAGGCTTGTTCAACAAGGGAGAAATCATGCCTGGTATTGGACACCTAGCCAACTACTTAGGGCTAGTGAAGTCATGGATATTTTATGAGAACCTACAATCACCATTTTACTAAACCAGCATAATCCCTAACTACATTCTAAATATTTATCCTTACACTCATAGATAAGGATAGTTCTCACCCCTCGTCTTTGGCACCATTACTAAAAACCACAACTGATAAAAGTACAGAGAACATGATAGCATGTGGTTCCCAGTCTGAAATGATATGGCTATAGTACAATTATTGCACTGAAGGCTCAGGGATCATTGAGGAAGAGGAATAAGAAAGATTGTTTGAGTCGGAGAAACAGGAAGTCTAGTGTGAGATTTTGTCTCCTAGAAATACCAAAGACACTACATCCATAAAGTGTCATCAGCATGGTTGCCTAAACAATACCGGAACAATGACAACACCAATGGACCTGCTAATGCGGAAGGAAGAAAGCTCTCGCCTCAACCCTATACAAACAACTGGCAACTGGAGAATGCTGCAACCAGGAGAAATTGTCTTCCCCAGGGAAGAACCTCCAACTGGTTATCCAATACCAAATGGTGAGGCCTGAGATCATATGCATACGGGCAACATTATACAGACTGAGTGGGTTGTATTTATGTGTACATAAATACACATGTATGTAACAACAATTAAAGAAAAGAGGTCATGAATTTGAGCAAGAGCAAGGGGAAATGTGAGGGAAGGAAGGGAATGGGGAAATGATGTAATAATTATAATTTCAAAAAAGTATAAAAAACATATAGCATCAAATTTATCATTAACTACTTTGTTTATCATCTAATAGCACTAACTATATGCACACCATACTACTTTTAAAACTGAAACTCTGTCCCCATCGAACAATTCTTGGACTGAGAACATAGCTCAGTGAGTAACGCTTGCTTAATGTGTATAAAAGGCCCTATGTTCAATGGCCAGTAGTACAAAACCCAAACTAAAAAGCCTATTGTTGAATAATTCCACTTTCTCCCTTGCTCCATCCCTTACTGGCCACAATTCTACTATCTGTTTACTGTCTTAGAAGTGCATCCATGCTGCGGAACAACTACTGTCAAGTGATATACCATTTCTACAGCTTATCTCATTTAAAATCCTTCCAATTGCTCTATGAAATCTGTTTTATTTTGTTATTTTATGGTTTAAGCAAATAAAGCTCAAATCTGTTATGTAAGTTTTCCAAAAGCCACTCAGCCAAATATAGCCTACAACATTCAAAGATGTTTTCTCCAAATCCCTTGTTCTTTCCATTAGGACACTGTCACAGCTGTGTTGATTTGATCAATATCCATGGGGACAACAATCATAACTAAATGCATTGGCCTGCTTCCTTAATGCCTGATTATTTGTTTTGTTTTAGTTTGGAGAAGATGTAGGCATGCATGTGTGGGTTTTTCTGAAATGCTGATAAGAAACAGAACAGGCTCTTAGAAAAATGTAAGCCTGGAATGTTCATAATAAATCTCTAACATTCCAAGTTTATATGGTCAGCACATTTGGACGTATTTTGGTATAAATGTGAAAAATACAACAGTGAACATTAAGGCTATAGCGAAGAGGTTGTCAAAGCTAGGCATATGATCATGAATAAATATCCTAAATTTCAAAATCCTAAATTACACAATTAACCATAGTCTTTGCTTCTAAGTAAACAAGACAAAATATCTAAAGTTCTAATTGCTCAGGTCTTTTGCCTCTTTAGGGGGCTTAATATTCCTCTGATGACAATGTCTTCTTGATGTAATATTTAATGTGGCACTATTCTCATTTTTTTCAAAATCTGGCCATTTGCCTGTGTACCAGCTGTCTTAGTTAGGGTTACTGTCGCTGTGATGAAACACCATGACCAGAAGAAACTTAGGGAGAAAAGAATTTGACTTACATATCCCAAGTCACTAGTCCATTGAGGGAAGCCAAGGAAGTAACTCAAACTGGATGGGAACCTGGAGGCAGGAGCTGATGCAGAGGCCATGAAGGGGTGCTGCTTACTGGCTTGCTCCCCATGGCTTTTTCGGCCTGCTTTCTTATAGCACACAGGACTACCAGCCTAGGAATGGCACCACCCACCATGGGCTGGCCCTTTCCCATATCAATCACTAATTAAGAACATGCCCTACAGACCTGCTTCCAGCCAGATCTTATGGAGACATTTTCTCAGTTGAGGCTCCCTCCTCTCAGATGACTCTAGTTTGTGTCAAGTTGACATAAAACTAGCCAGCACAACCCCCTTTGTCTACTTGACATACAAACACATCACTTTTAAGTTAGAATCTCTCCTTTCTCCTTTATCCCCAAGATGTCTTTTTAATATTAACATCACAATATAAAACATAAATAACTTTAAAAGTCCCACAGTCTTTACAAATTTACACTTTAAAAATTCAGTCTCTTTAGAAATCCAAACTTTCTTTAAAAGTTCAAAATCTCTTAACTGTGGGCTCCTGTGAAGTACAAAATAAGTTAGATACTTTCTTTCTCTAAGGGCACAGTCACAATCTGAAAAAATCAAAACCAATGCCAACTTGTAAATAACTCAGTGCCCAATATCTTGAATCCACTCATGAGCTGGGCTCCTCTAAGGGGCCCGGGCCACTTCTCTGGCTCCACCCACTGCATCCAACAAAGATTGTTTCCAAAGCTCAGGCTGGCTCCATTCCAGTGATACTGCTGTTCTTGGAAGTCATCCCCTGGTACTGGCATCACCAAAATACAGGGGTCTCCCTCTACAACGGGGCTGCACTTTCACCAATAGCCTCTTTCTGGGCTCTCTTCAGGGACTCCAGCCTTGCCACACGGTGCCAAGCCTGAGCTGCTTTCTGTTACCCTTTCATGCATTCAGAACCAGAACCACCTGAGTGATTTTTAGACTACCAAGTTCAGCAGCCAGTGTGAAGTACAACCTTGGCCACCTTTGGAACACACCTCTGTGTGCTAACCTTGAGGAAACACTTCCCAGAAGATTTCACCTCAGTGAGCTGGTCTCTTCTTAGTCATTGCCAATTTCCCAGTTCCAACTGACCAGCCTGGATTGTCCCAGCAAAGCAAAGGTTCCACTTTAGTGCTTCTGATGTCTTGTTAATCACAGCCAGTTCTTCAGCCCCACCTGAGCTGATTCTTAACTCAAAATATGCAATGGCCTCAATACAGTTTTTAAGTGACTCTAAAATTTCCCTTTGAAACTTCACAAGCCAGCCTTCCATCGTCTTCAACACTCTTATTTTCCAAGCTCCCACAGAACAGCTCACCAAGCTTTGAACACTCAATGGCTTTTCTAGCCCCAAGTTCCAGTCCTTCCACAATCCTCCCCAAAACAACATGGTCAGATCTGTCACAACAACACTCCACTATCCTGATATCAATTTCCGTCTTAGTTAAGGTGACTATTGCTGTGATGAAACACCATGACCAAAAGAAACTTGGGAGAAAGGGCTTTATTTGACTTAATATCCTGAGTCACAGTCCACTAAGGGAAGCCAAGGGAGGAACTCAAACTGAATGGGAACCTGGAGGCAGAAGCTGATGCAGAGGCCATGGAAGAGTGTTGCTTACTGACTTGCTCCCCATGGCTTGCTCAGCCTGCTTTCTTATAGAACCCAGGACCACCAGCCCAAGGATAGCACCACCCACAATGGGCTGGGCCCTCCCCCAGCAATCACTAATTAAGAAAATGCTCTTCAGGCCTGTCTACAGCCTGATCTTATGGAGGCATTTTCTCAATTGAGATTCCTTCCTATCACACAATTCTAGCTTGTGTTTAGTTGAAATAAAACTACCCAGCATACCAGCCCAGAGAGAGGTCAGTAGAAGACAAAATTTTCAAAAGTAAAATGCTTGTGTGACAAAATCATGCCAGGTGTTGTTGTGTATCGCATGTCAATAAAACTAACTCATTCTTAACAGTAATAAATGTTAGCCAAACTAAACTTAGTCTGTTAATATGTGAGGACTCACGTGTATTATAAGCATTGTGGGGCTGGGGAATAAAATGTGCATATCTTCTAAGTTATTATGCCCAAATGTTCCCCAGCCAAAATCTTTGGCTTATAGTAATTCACAAAATTATTCTTTCTCTGGATTTTTCTCATTTTCATAGGCAGAACTTTAGAGAGTAGCAATGCACTTCTTTATGTTTAATGATATCAACTATTACTAGAAACCCGAGAGAAAAACTTAGTTTAGTGTCATTTTTCCCATTTTCATTGGCCAAAGGGTATATCAATAAAAATGAAATGTAGAGTCGGATCTATCAGTGAAAGTAGAAACAGTTTAATCCTTTGGGGTCCAGTAGCAGTCTTTTGATGAGTTTGCCAAGCAAATAACCCCTCTAATTATATTTTGAAAATTTCCAGAGTTGGAGTAGAAATTAATTCTAGGAAAAAGGTCTCTAAATGGCAGGATATAGCTTGTAATAATTCCTCTTGTATGCTTTTTTGAATTCACTTCAAAGGAAACTGCTATTCCATTCCACTCAGGCCAATCTGGGACACAAAAATAATCACTGTTTCTTGTTCGCTTTAACAACTATGAAACATTATAATTGTGAAAAGAAAAAAATACTAAAAATAAAGTTAAAGTGGCAGACAGCAGATGAGGGAAATTTAGGCATTAGAAAATAATCATGTTTACAGAAGGCTGACTTCTCAGTTAGTTGTAGCTTCTCTGATTCACGCTCTACTTCAATGCTCTACTATCTACTTTATTCTAGAAGACTTTCCTATACTTCAAAAGGAGTCGTAATAGTCAGCTACTTTTGAAGGAAACAATAGGTTAAAAAAATAGATGATCAGTTTTTGTATGAGTGAGTATAAAAGTATCACATTTCTCTAGGAAAAATAAAGTAGAAAGGGCCATTGACACCTATTTCTTCTTCACTTGGCAGGACAAAGTATTCTTTTTACAGAACCAGAAAGAGTAAAGGCCTCATTAAGGCACTGCTACATTTTTTTATGTGATGGTCCAATGATGCGGTAGATTTAAAAGAAATATAAGAATGTGACTAGAAAGGTCCTCAAAGTGACAACTATGTAGTCATTTTCCATATCCTCTATCTATCTATACATACAACATTAAAGTTTCCTGCCACATGTTGTCTCTGGCTTTATGATAAGGTTTTGTTATATTAAGCATGTCATGATAGGTAAGGCAAAATGAACATACCAGGCAGACATTAGTAATCCAGAGAAAGTCATCCATTACTTTATTATGAAGTAATTTTCAAAGGAGTTATCTGATGTGGAACATATTATGCTGGTAGGTAAAATACATATAGCCCATAAATGTACTGTGTGAAGCTACTTTATTGTCATTAAATAATGGCCACAGTTTTCATTTGTTTTCCCTCCATTAGGTTCCATGAGATTTAGAGTTTAACTATAGCTAATAGGAGTTACTCCAAACATGGCCTAATTAATTCATGGATATGTTACTAAGATGTCAGATCACTATTTTTCTAGGCTTAAATTTTTCCCAAATGGAGAAGAATCAAGGCTTTGAGTACATATGAGGACCTTCTAATCTCATGGGTCATAAGGAAATAAAGGTGAAATATGGGGTCTTAGGTATAATTCAAGATATAACAACTGATATGTCAATTTTCCTGTTCCTTCCACTCCCATATTTCTTTTAGTATCCTATGTTCCCATACAGCTTTATGTTTGAACTACACTTAACACACCCTTAGTACTCAGAAATATCTAAATATAATAAAAATATTAGCTTAAGAATAAGCTGTAGTGTTTGAGAGCAAAATTTTTTTGGGTCCCTGGCCAGTAAATGTTGCAGCTTACATCACTAAAAAATATATTATGACTGTAAGAGTCAAAAGAATATCCAGTGTGGGGGGGAAATTGATATAGAGGTAAAGACTGAAAACAGTGCTAAAATCAGGTCAAAATATTAGCGTTGATGTCCTTATGAGAAACAGATAAAGAAAATGCAAAGTATACAAAGGAGTTCATGTGGAAACCCATACAAATGTTTCAGTATTGTGGAGCAAACTCAAAATTCTCTACAATAAAAAGCCTCTAGTGAGTGACCTATGGACTAATGCTTAACACAGGTGAATCCTACAAACCTGTAATAATCCTGTAAAGGGAATTGCCATTCTCCAAGACCTTCTGCTACTGATTTGCTTTATTATTTAAATATTTTTCAAGTAGGGCAACTCTGATATTTAGAACAGATAAGAAGCAGAGCTGGTCTGGCTTGAAAACAAGTTAGGAGAGTGAAAGCATTGGTAATTGCTTTCTCTTTCCCTAACTACTCCTTCATTTGCACTGTCCTCGCCAAGATATCTCTGGGAAACAGCAGGGCTCAGCAAACCACAGCTTACAGGTCTCTGTACCAGTCTAACTTACTCATTTTATATGGAGACAGAGTAAAGAGCAGAAAAGAAATATGGTCAAGGTTACATAGGATATCTGTTAAGGAATAACACTGAGGTTGAGACCATAAACTGTAGTGTAAGACTGCTTAGACATGCACCTTAACCTATAGCTTAGCATTGAGTGACTTTGAGTATTTTAACACTTAATATCACTTGCTTCTGTGTCTCAATTTGTGAGCTGCATGTAACAAAATGAGTTATTATACATAAAATGCCCAGACTAGTTTGGTGAGTGTAAATATATCACAAGAATTCTTCTAACACACCACGCTGCCTCTTATGTAGTCCTAAACCCATTTGATCATGTGATCTTTGAACCAGACCTAGGGATCAATCAAGTAATTAGAGAATCAGTCTTGTGAGGTTTTTCATATGCTATGCTGAACTCTGTTTTGATGTTACTGAAAGACCATGGATTTTGGCATAGTACGTCTACTTTGGCATCTCAGGCTCGTTGCTTTCTAACTTTGTGGTCCTGCAAGTTGTTAAATCCCTTTAGGACTCAGATTTTATATTTTAAAAGTCTTAATAGTTACTTCTTTTAGGAGAAGTAGTCACAGAACCAAACTTTTAAATGTCCATGTTGTTATTCTACAAGACTTCGATTAGTACATTTAGACAATAAACAGTAGAGAGAGAGCAGAAAGGCTTAGAGGAGCCCCAGATAATCTTACCAGGAGTAATGAGTTGAACTCAAGCAAAGGAAATATTAAACCACAGAATAGGAAAAATGGAAAGGAAATTGTATTAAATAGTAGAATGATTGTTCTCAAGGGAAAATATGGAAGTTCTTTGGTTGGAGTCATTTTATATTATATCGAAGTGAGGCAAAACAGAGTCCTGGTGAACAATCCTTCTGCGGCTGGGAGACCAAGGAGATGAGCTAATATTGGTTTTATATCTAGCTTTTCTCTTAGCCCAGAGTGGAAAAGTCTACTAGATGCACAACTGCCTAGAGTCTGAGCCAACTAGGGATGCTAACAATTAAAAGAACCACACAGATAGGAAGAAGAGAGAAAAAAGAAGGAATGTGGGAGGGGGGATTACAAAAGGGAACCAGGAAAGAGGATAAGAAAAGACAAAGAAAACGAAGAGGAGGCAAAATCAGAAGGGGCTATAGTGAAGCCGAGGCAAGAAGAAAAAGCAGAGAGAGGTAATATAGAAGGGCTTCTACCAAGGATACAGAGGTGTCACCAGCACAGTGGTGCTAATCTTCTGTTAAATAATGATGCATGCCCCCATTACATAGGCCTGTGAACTGGGACTTGGCTTCAGAAAACACTTGATTCCTAGCAGCTGATAAATAAACAAGCCAAAGCCTAGAGATGATCAGACAGAGATTATCTTTTTTTTTCCTTCCCAGTGAAAGAAATGTCATTTTTTTCCCTACTCTCCAAAGGTAAACAATGCTTGTTTCCTAGAAACAGTTGGGAGTATGGGAAGGATATCATCTGTTCTTGCCAGCCCCGGAATTCATTCCAGGGATCCAATTCCCTTTCCCATCATTCTGGTTCTTTAGCCAACCCATTTGCAGAGACAAAGCTCCCCACCCGTCATACCTGTGCCAAAGAAAGAGACTTCTGTACTCCTTGAAAGCCCCCAAGCCTATGCTTTTGACACGCTTTTTATGTTCTTTACATGGGAATAGGGCTAGCTAAACACTGCTGTTTAGAAAGAATAATCCATGTCTAAAAGTTTTCTTTCAGAAAGTATTAAAAACTTTTGCGCATAGTCCTATCTGTGTCACCTTGGCCTTTATATGTTCTGGTACTGGTTTTTTGCTTTACTTACTCTTCTTCTTCCAATTTTTCATGTAGCTCTGGATTCCTCTCATACCCCAAGCTACTCACAGCCTTCCACCATAGCCATCCAACTTCTCCTTCCATTGTTCTAGGGGGAAAGTAGGAGACTTTAGAGGATGTTATTATTATTATTACTATTATTATTATTATTATTAGTGATGGGGTCACATACGCTATGGAACATGTGTGATAGAGGTCAGAGGAAAACTTTGGGGAATCAGTTCACTCCTTCTACCTTTACATTTGTTCTAGGGAATGAATTCATGTTGTCAGAGTTGGTGACAAGCCCCTTTACCTGCTGAACCATCTTGGTGGCCCATAGAGACAAGTTTAAAGGTTAGAGACTACAGAAGGAGTCACTCTTCAAACAATCTTTCTTTTCCAACCTTGGAGAAATTGTCCTTTAAATACTATCAGGAATCAAATTGTACTCATGCCACCAAGTGTAAGAAAATAATAATCCCTAATTTTAGTAATACTTTGTAACTTTCTGAACAACTTTATATTCATCCACAAACTTGAACCTCAAGAAAATTGTGATATTGTGATTCAAATATTCAATTTACACTTTGAAGAAACAGGTAAGAATAATCAAGTTGAAAAAGATATATTTTTGTTCGCTTGGAATTGAAACAAGGGTAGTGTACATGGTAGGCAATCATTCTTTTTTTTTTTAAAGACTTATTTATTATGTATACAGAAGAGGGCGCCAGATCTCATTACAGATGGTCATGAGCCACCATGTGGTTGCTGGGAATTGAACTCAGGACCTCTGGAAGAACAACCAGTGTTCTTAACCTCTGAGCCACCTCTCCAGTCCAGTAGGCAATCATTCTATCCCTGAGCTATAGCTCTGCCCTCAAATTGAGTTTTGACAAACAATAACAAAATTTCTCCATCTTTAAAATAGACATTATGTATTTGTTCAATGTTCAGTGGGCAGAACCAGCCTTATAAATAGTAGTACAAATGTGTTCCCTAGTTGAAGTTCCATACCTCATGAATAAAATTCCCTTTCCACTAATATGAAAATTATTGACTTTAAAAAGGCCTTAAAAGATATTTTATCCAATTCCCTACCTGATAACTGAATCTATAAGCGTTATTTTTATCAAATGTTAATTTGGACATTCCTCACAAACTTTCACTAACCAGAAATAAATACTTAAAAAATGTGTATGGGTGTTTTGTCCATGTACCATGTGGTACCTGGTATCCATAAACACCAGAAGAGGATGCCAGGTCTCCTGGCACGAGAGTTACAGTGGTTGTGAGCTTCCATGTGGGTATTGGAGTAAAACCTGGGTCCTCTGAAAGAACAGCAAGTGCTTTTAACCACTAAGTCATCCCTCCATCCTCATAAATCAATACTTTTTAAGCAGCTTCTGTCTAAAATGTAGCAAAATGTTCCTAATAACATGACATCTGTTCCTATAGTTATCTACTTACGCTGTATACTTGTTGACTCAGGTTTAAAATCACTCCTCTCTCCCATAAGAATCCTTGAAACAGGTGAGAACAGGGTCCCAGTGGAACAGCTTCTCCTGGCTTGTCATCTCAGCCTCTTTGTACTCTTCCTCATGTGGCTTAGTTCACAGTTCTCTCATCATCTGTTTCAAAGTCCTGAAACCTCTCCAGACACTGAGTATGTGTCTCCCCATGCAATGTGAAGATATGTTTTGCAACCACAGGTTAGAAGCAGGAACAATCTCTTGCCACTTTCTTCCTGGATTCTCCAGGCTGACTCACAACAGCTCTGCTATCTGGGAACTGCCATAGAACACATGCATTTAACCAGAAAAAGTTAAGTGACTGAAGGAAGGTTACACTTTACTCAGCCTATTCATATCTTTGCTTAACCATTGTCCCCTTGAGCAGGACAAATTCCAATGCTACTAAACTTTCCTGAGTTATAGAGTGCTTGTACTGAAAGGAATTTAAAGAAACAGAGAGGCTTGGGGAGGTGATGTTGTCTTCCCAAGGTCACACAGTGTTAAGAGCTGAGTATGGTTTAGCATGCAAATTCCATGAAGCCTAAGTCAAAATTCATGGGTGTCTTACAGGTTGGTCTTATATGATTCTTATAGTCCTGGTCTTTCAGGCCATACTCCACAAATGTAAACACAGATCCTTAAAGCCACTAAATATGTCTCCTGGCCCAATACCTTCCCCATATCTTACACATCATTGTCTGGATTTCTGATGAACCAAAACATGGAAGAATTTTGAGGTGTGTTAATAAAGAACCTAACAATCCCAGGGAAATATGAGCCTGTGGCAGAAAGACTCTGGGAGACACATGGTACATGATAGGCTATATACTCTTTAAGCTGATGCCAGACCTAAGATTTAAATATTTCTTGTGGAAGTCCAACTAGACCCTAGAGTATGATAAGAACAGCCAAGCCTAGAACCTGCACGGTAAACATAGAGTGTTACCAGAATATGGGCTCTTTGATACAGACTCTGGTAGTAATGGGTGGCTCTCTGGATAGTCATTTTTCATAGGTGGGAGGATCCCAAACTAGCTTACGGTAATAAGCTACATCAGAGGGCACTCCCCTTCCTAAGAGTACTTAACTAGGTGTTCAGCACTGTTGAATACTGTAATCACTCTTTAATGATCATTTTTTTCCTTCAAATCACTTAAGCTCCAATACTACATTTCAATAAAGACTACTGGTGGATGGCCTTTTATTGCCTACTTGTGGTCTTTATCCTGAGTAGAGTGAACTGAGATGGTGAGACTAATGGACTAAAATACCAGGCTTCCAGTTGCAGGCACCTGGCAGCACTCAATATAAAGAACTAGAGAGTGACTCTTAAGGCCAGAGCCCCTAGAACTCCTAGATGTGTCATCCCTGGGCTCACTTAGCAACTAGGTGGCAACTGAATTAGTTCCAGAGAACAGAGCAGCTGGGTAAGAAAGTGGACAGCTGAAAATATAGAAGGCAAAGGTAGTGAGAGATGAAAGCCTTCATTCCTGGAAAAGTTCTAGACAACCACCAGAAATTAAGAATAGAAGGTTTGGGGGCTGTAGAGATGACTCAACAGTTAAAAGCCTTGGCTCCTTTTCCAGAGGACTGGGGTTCAATTCACATCACCTAAATGATGTCTTAAAATGGTTTGTAACTTTGGATTCAGGATATTTGATGCCTTTTTCTGGCCTGCATGGGCACTACATATATGTGGTACACAGACTTACATGAAATATACAGATATAAAATAAAAATTAATTTATTTTACAAAAAAGAACAGAAGGTTCTGACACCTAAGTCAATGACACCAGCTGCTGGGTAATGGACCACCAGAATTCAAAGACCAGTCTCTAAGACAAATGCTTAGAGTTTCTGTTCTTCTTGAGAGGATTTTGAAGTTTAGAGCAATGTAGTGGTTTGAATAAAAATGACCCCCATAGGCTCATGTATTTGAATGCTTGATCCTCAGTTGGTAGAACTGCTTGGAAATGATTAGAAGGAGCTGCCACTGATGGTGGGCTTTGAGATTTCAAAATACTGTGCCTCTCTCTCTCTCTGTCTCCAACTTGCAGATTAAGATGTGCTTTCTCAGATGTTCCTGCTACCATGCCTCTGCTCCATTGCCATGGACTCTAATCTTCTGAAACTGTAAGCCCCAAATTAAACACTTCCTTTTATAAGTTGACTTGATCAAAGTGTTTTATTACAGCAATAGAAAAGTAACTAAGACAGAATTGATACCAGGAAACAGATTGTTGCTGTGACACTCCTGACCATGCTGTTTTTTGGAGAAATGTGGATGACTACGACTTTGGGACTTTGTACTAGGAAAATGGTTGAGTACTGTACGCACAGCTTAATGGGCTGTCCTAGTAGGTTCTTGCAAGACAGTGGTAATGATAGCAATGTGGACTGTGGAGCCAAGCTCAAGAGGTTTCAGAGAACAAAATTAGCAACTGGGCTAGAGACCATTCTTGTGATATTTTGGCAAAGTATGTGGCTACTTTCTGCCCTTTCCCTAAGAATCTACCTGTGACTAAAGTGAAAGGTAATGAACTAATTTCTTTGGTGGAGGAGATTTCAAGACAGCCTAATATTGACTCAGTCACACAATTAGTAGTAATCACTCTTGTGCAGGTCTATAATTAAAAGAACAAGCAGAACAAAAAGAAATACAAAATTTGAAGCAAAAAAAGAGTACCAGGAAATTTAATGTTGAAGCCAAGTTTTCTACTGAACTGATAAGGAGATGCCTGATTTGAAAAGAAATAAATGAAGAAGTGTCCTCAAGACAAGAGTCTACCCAGATAATCCAGAAATTTGCAAAAAGGAAAGGTCTGAGGAAGTTTCTGCTCCTAAAAATCAGCAACAAAGAAAAGCTTATGCAAATGTGATTCAAGCAGGGGACAGGCTTCACTCCAAGCAGGCAGTCAACCCCGGCTGTGTTATTCATGTGGTTCTGACAGTAGAGTCATGAAGGATACTGGAGTAAAGATTGTGGAATCTTCCTCCATGGTTAAGAAGAGCTGCTAAGACCAGGCAGTATGTGGCAAAGCAGGCCCTACCTGAAGGTCCTGAGGGGGCAAAAAAACATTTTGTGAAGTTGTAAAAGTGAAGCCTGGTTGTATGAGAGACCCCTGTGAAGGCCTAGACTTGAGTTTACAGGTTCCATCCACATTCTTAGACCACCTGCTATACCCAGTTCCAGGAAGAATCTCGGGAATGTGCCATGACAACTCGAACAGATACAGGGCAGTAAGTTTAACAAGATCAAGATGCTCCTATAGACATTCTGTCTGCGATTTATGGCCCTTGAAGATATCCAGATAATCCTGTTAGCAGGTTGTGGCTCCCGTCAAAAGTCTAACCCAATAGTTTCAAATACGGTTTTGTGCTGAAAGTCTAGACCATTAGTTTCAAAAATCACCTTGCCCCATATCTCTTCTACCCAATCCACAAAACCACCAAGGCACGTAATTCCTGGCTTGCGGTTTTTTTCCTTTAAAATGCCCAACCCCTGAGACCTGGGCCACTGCATTTTCCTCCATCTGCTGCGTTGGAGCATAGGTTGGCAGCCCAGGTCCGAACCTGATAATAAAGTGCTTGCATCGGAAACTGGCTCCTTGGTGGTCTCTAGGGGTTTTGCAACATGGGTACAATGCCCCAAAGTGTTGGAAATGCCAGAGTCAAGAGACATCTGCCAATGAAAGCTGCATGCAGGGAAAGGAATCAGCCCAAGAGATATGTATGTTGAAGGCAGCAAAGGTGGAAGGGAAGAGCCATCTAAGCCTTCTGACATCAGATACAGAGCTACAGAATTTGGAATTTTCCTTGCTTGTTTTCAGTTTTGCTTTGGTCCAGTGTTTCCTCATTATACCCCAATTCCATCTCTTTGGAATGGTAATATATATTCTTTGCCATTGAATATGGAAGTATGTAATTTGCTTTTTTTTTTTATTTATGGGGGCTTACAATTAAGAGATTGCCTTGAGTCCCAAAAGAGACTTTGGACTTTTAAACTGTGTTGAGATTGTGAAAGACTATGGGGACTTTTAAAGTTGGACTGAATGCATTTTGCCTTATGATATAGCCATGAGCCTGTGGGAGGCAGGGAATGGAATGTGGTGGTTTAAATGAGAATGGCCTCCATAGGCTCTACTTGACTGCTTTGACCCCAGTTGGTAGAATTGTTTGTGAAGGATTAAGGAATGTGGCCATGTTGGAGGAGTCATCACTGGTGGTTTGAAGCTTTGAGATTTCAAAGACTCTCATCATTCCTACTCTCTCTCTTTCTCTTTCTCTTTTTGTCCCCTTCTCTCTCTCTCATACCCTCCCCCATCTTAGATAGTGTTTTATTGCTGTGAAGAGACACCATGACCATGGTAACTCTTAATAAGGAAAACATTTAATTGGGACTTACAGTTTCTGAGGTTTTGTCCATTATTGTCATGTTGGGAAGCATGGTGGCATGTAGGCAGATATGGTGCTGGAGAAGGAGCCAAGAGTTCTACATCTGGATCCACAGGCAGTAAGAAGAGAGAGAGACACACACACACACACACACTGGCCTGGCTTGACACACTTCCCCCCAAGAAGGCCACACCTACTCCAACAAAGCCACATCTCCTAATAGTGCCACTCCTTATGAGCCTATGGGGGCCATTTTCATTCAAACACCCACACTGCCCCTCTTTCTACCTCCAGCTTGCAAGTCAAGATATAAGCTCTCAGTTGGTCCTGCCACCATGCCTTTACTCTGTCATCATGAACCATAGGCTCCAAATTAAATGCCTTCTTTCATAAATTACATTGGTCCTAGTGTCTTATCACAGCAATAGAAGAGTAGCTAAGACAACCAGTATGCCTTCAGTTCTCAGGGTCCATAATAAATGTATGACTTTGACATCAAAACCCTACTCTGGACCTACTTATATATTCAGAGATATATGTCTATTGATTTTAAAACTTGGGGCCATAAGCCTTTAACTCTCAGGACCTAGATATAAGCCTACAGATTTCCAAATTTAGCCTATACACACGTAGCTTTTTAAGAATTCAACACTGCCAACTCTTGTGATTTTTGCCTTACTAATTTGTGATTTCCATCAGGCAGCTGTTTGTGACAGTGTGGGTCTAAGAAGCAATATACTCTGTGTCAAAACTCCATGTCAGAGTTCTCAGAGGAACCGAATTGATATGATGAATATGTATTAAAGGGGAATTTTTTTGATATGCCTGCAAAATATAGTATGAGTCGATTCCCAATGGCTGTCTTCATGCTAGAGAGGCTGACAACCTAGTAGCTACTCAGTCTACAAAGCTTGCTGTATCCTCTGCCTCAGTCTGGTGTTGAAAGACTGAAGAATTCCTGAGGAGCACTGTTCTTCAGTCTACATCAGAATACCAAAGAAACTGAGTACTAATATCAGAGAAGGATGGTAGCAACCAGGGTGGTGGCACTTACAGTCAAGATGCAAAAGCAAGTAGGCAAAAGGCTTTTCCCTCAGATCACGAAGGAAGTATAAGTACCTTGGACACTACCCAAAGGTGCTGGCCGGCGTTTAGGGTGGGTTGTCCCACCTTAGTTAACCTAATGAAGAAAATCTCCTCATGGTCATGCCTAGAGGCTGACCTAATCACAGGTTTGCAGACACTTGCCTCATAGGTGACAGCAGATCTTGTCAAGTTGACAATATTAACCATCACATTTTTAGTCTTTCTTCTTCTTTTGGGAGTTGTACGTTCTTTGGGGATAGGAAGAGTTTGGGCTGGTATGAAATATGTAAATGTTGACAGTAGACGAGATACAACTTCTGAGTAAAAATGGTAGACTGACTGTAATTACCTAATTTAATTATCTCTTAGAGCTTTACTTAAAAGGTGAGACACTAATGTCTTCCTTTCAGCTGTCTCTCTCCCCATTCTTAGTATCTGTGCTTAAATCTATATCATAACATTTTCATAATAAACTCCAATTGAGCTTTAAGAAGTAAAAGTAAAACGAAGTGGTATTTTGTGTAGATATAAACTTACAAGAATGACGAGACAGAAGCAATTTAGTTTTAACAGTCAGAATGAAGATGGATTAGAAACCAATTTAGCATGCCTAACAAAGTGCAATACAAGGCTGTTGGACTATGTTGGACAAGAAAGTTTGTGGTGAGTTATAACCCCAAAGCCCAGGACTAGTGGCAATAGTAAATCGAAGGTAACTATAGGAGCTAGAGAGATGGCTTAGCAGTTAGAAGCACTTGCTGCTCTTTCAAAGGATCTGGTGTTTGATTTCCAATACCACATAGTGGCTAACATCTATTTGTACTTCCATTCCAGGAATCTAATTGCCTTCTTCTAGCCTCCACAGTCAGTAGGCATGTATGTGGTGCATAAACAGACACAGGCAAAATATTTATATACATAAAAAAATAATTAATGAAAGTATAAAGGGGATTGTGTTGTAATAGATCAGGTTATGTCATAGATTAAAAAAATAAATTTATTTATTGCTTATGCTGGGCATCTAATGTAATCATGTAAGTACCCAGACTTATGGGGGATCCATCTTGAAACATTTCCATGATGGCCATTTCAGGGAGGAAAGTAACACAGCCTATTACACACTCTCAAAACATCTGTCCCAAAATGGCATGTTATATGCTCACATTTCATGACCCTAACAGATCATATGATAATGCTATCCTCTGAATAGGATGGGGAAGTGAAATGCTAGAATCTATCTCCAACTCCCCTTGCATCTCCATGTCACTGGACAACTCCACTCCATCGTAGCAGAAATCTGGGCATTTCTCTGCTTAAGATGGCAAAATTAAATGTATCTTCACTGAAGAATAGTGGGCACAACTGAGAAAGGAACTAGTTTATCAGCTGAAATTCCCCAAAGCTTTCTTCCACCTGACTACTAGAAATCTAGCAGATAGGTCTTTGGCTTTTGAAGCAATGGGAAAATGGAAAAGTTTTGGGGAATAGTACGATCATTTTTAAAAAGAAATGTATAGCCATGCTGACAGTTTGTGCAGTATTATAAGTTTAAGATGGAGTTCAGAGTCAACAAGCCCTTAATGTGAACAGAGACTCCAATGATGTTAAATGGAGAAGCAATCATCTAAGAATTACGATACAACTGAGGAGACTGACAACAAAAGAGAGAAAATGCAAAGCAAAAACTAGATAGTGAAATGAGAGGTCAAAAGAAGAAAAACAAGATTTTATACAGTTGGAATAACAAAAGTTCTTGGAATTGAAAACAATTCTGTTAAAATAAGATTTTTTAAACTATAGGTGATGAGGAAGGACAGAGTGTAGGCAAAAGGATTCATGAGTCAAGAAAGAGGATGGAAAGCTTTTTTCCACTAGTCTCTACTCTCTCAGTTTTTTTTCCCTCTGGGATGGATATGTGAATTCAACTTGCTGTGTATTGAAGTAGAAAGAACAACTTTTGCATTCCAGAAGAATCCAACATGTGTTATTCCTAAGACAATGATTATGAAAGTAGGGCTATTTCATTCCACTGACCACTAATTAGTGCAACAGGAATTAGACAGGACTAGTCATTGGATGCATTTGTCACATTGGCTGACTTAGAAAAAGTAATTTTTAATTTGTTTCAGGGGAGGAGTTATGCAAGCAGATTTCCCCTTTTCTCTTCTGTTTAAACCTATATCAAATCATTCTATAAATTAGAAGACTACTGCATAAGAGCTAACATCTATATAATTGGCATTACAAAAAGAGAAAATAGTGAAAATTATAGCTGAGAAATAATCACATCACTTAAAATTTCAAGAAAATAACCAACAGTTCTCTAATTGGACTTAAGACTCACTCAACAAGAGAGAAACAATACCTGGTACTGGAACCTCACCAAGTGCCTGGGGCTAGGGAAGTCATGGATCTGGGAGGAAATCCTACAACCACTACTTTATTAAACCAGCAGAATCCCTAACTACATTTTTAATATGTCTCTATACCCGCAGATAAGTTTAGTTCTCACCCCTTATCAAGAGATATCTCTTTGCAAAAGACAGGGACAGAAAACTACAACTAACTAAAATGCAAAGTTGTGGAGCCCAATCCCAACTGATACGTCTACAAAACAACTCCCACACCTAAGGCTCAGGGAACATTGTGGAAGAGAGGGAAGAAAGATTGCAAGATCCAGAGGATCAGGGAGTTTGCTGTGTGATTGTGTCTCCTAGGAATGTCAGAAGCTACACCCATAAAGTCGCACCAACATGACTTCCTAAGTATTAGTGGAATAATAATGACACCAATAGACATGCTAATGTGGAAGGGGGAAATTCCATGAGGCCTCAGCCCTACACAGAGAACTACAAGCAACTAAAGAATGCTGAGAGCTGAAGAAATGGTCTCTTCCCAGGGAAGAGCGAGCCTGTCAGTTATCCAATACCAAGGGGTCAAGCCTGAAATTATATATATCATTATATGGACTGAGCAGATTATATTCATATATTTATGAATACTAATACATGTGTGTGTGTGTATGTGTGTGTGTAACAACAACTAATGAAAAAAGAAGCCATGAATTTGAAAGAAAGCAAGAAGGGGCATGTGGGAGAGTTTGGGAGGAGGAAACAGAAGGATGAGATGATGTAATTATGTTATAATTTCAAAAATAATCAAAAATAAATAAAAATTAAAGAAATAAAATATCCCAGTACACCTGACTTCTGGATCAAAAAGAAGGACCTATAGAATACCTGTAACAGTGGATGAAAATAGATTCGCACCAAGTAAGAACACTAAATTTCAGTGTTTGGGATAAAGGCAATTATTTCCTTTGCTGTACAGAAGTGTTTGGGTTTGAAGCAACACTGTGAGTTCTTATTACTTAAGCTGTTGGTGTGATATTCAGAAAGACATGAAAATAGAAGAAGAACTATTAGGGAATAAGAAATATACCAACAAAAGAATGGAATAGAAAGTGTGGGTAATGGGAGTGTGGTAGTTTGAATGTAATTGGCCCCCATAAGCAAAGAGGGAGTAGCAATATTAGGAGGTATAGCTTTGTTGGAGTAGATGTGGCCTTGTTGGAGGAAGTGTGTCACTGTGGGGGTGGGCTTTGAGGTCTCCTTTGCTCAAGCCACATCCAGTATCTGAGATCACTTCCTCTTTCTTGCAAGTCAAGATGTAGCTCCTTCTCCACTCTCAGCTCCTTCTCTAGCAATGTCTGCCTGCATGTTGCCATGTCCCCCCATGATGGTAATGGACTAAACCTCTGAAAATGTAAGCCACCCCAATTAAATATTTTTCCTTTATAAGAGTTGTAATGGTCATGGTGTCTCTTCACAGCAATAGAAACCCTAACTAAGACAAGGAGGTATAAATATGACTTAAAGAAAACCCTAGTTAGATGTATAGTATAGTCCTAATGAAGCCCAAATATTTTGTAAAATTAAAAATTCACTAATAAATATTAAAGCTTCTGGAAAGATATAAATAGTTTAAGACATAAGAATTCAAGAATATAGATTTCTCAGTGGCAAACATTAGAAGCAGTATATATAATTGATGGAGTAATGTTTTCAGCATTCTAAAGGAAAACTATTTCTGTCCTTGACTTTAATAGCCAATTGTCTTATTCAGTGTTCTATTGTTGTGAAGAGACATCATGACTAAGGCAACTCTTATAAAAGAAAGCATTTAACTGTTTCTTGCTCACAGTTTTAGAGGTTTAGTCAATTGTCATCATGGCAGGGAGCATGGTGACATACAGACAGACATGGTGCTGGAAAAATAGCTGAGAGTCCCAGATTCACAGGCAGCAGGAAGAGAGACAAACTCTGGACTTGGAATGGCCTTTCTGAAACCTCAAAGCCCAACCCCAGTGACACACTTCCTCCAAAAACGCCACTCCCTCTAATCCTTTCAAATAATGCCACTCCCTGGTGACCAACTATTCAACCCTATGAGCCTATCAGGACATTTCTCATTCAAACCAACACAACAATAAAATTTTAGTTATGAGTAAAACCATTTTAATATATGTGAAATATTATTAATTGAATTTTGCCTCCTCGAATTTATATGTTAAAGTTTTAAATACCAATTTACCAAAACTTGACCTTTTTTCAGAAGTAACGTTGTATATATTTGTCTTAGGGTTTCTATTGCTGTAAAGAGACACTATGACTATGGCAACTCTTATAAGGGGAACCATTCAATTGCAGCTAGCTTACAATTCAGAGCTTTAGTCCATTATCATCATGGTGGGATACAGGCAGACATGGTGCTGGAGAAGGAGCTGAGGGTTCTATATCTTGATCCACAGGCAACAGGAAATGAACTGTTCTACACTGGGCATAGCTTGATTCTAGGAGACCTCAAAGCCCACCCCCACAATAACACACTTCCTCCAATAAGGCCATACCTACTCCAGCAAGGCCACACCTCCTAATAATGCCACTCCCTATGGGAGCCACTTTCTTTGAAACCACCACAATATTTTTACTTAAGATGAAGCTATGTTGAGGCAAGTTGGGCCCTTAATAAATGGGGTTTGTATTTTATATAAAGTAAATAATTGTGCATAGACACATGCACACAGTGACAATGATGTTTGGAAAAGAAGACACAGATGGGACTGATACCTCTATTGTGAGCAAACCACCAGAGGTTAGTAAAGAGCTATGAATTGTGTTCTCCCTTACAGCCCTCAGAAATTACCAAAGCTATTATACATCTGGGATTTGTAGCCTCTAGTACCGTGAGACAATACATTGCTGTTGTGTGCTTCCCTCCTAATGGGGGTATTTTAGTATGGCAGTGTTATTTCTAGCAAATGAATATATGATGTCTCAATAATATTTATCTACTATGTACCATTTTCATGTAGCAATTTGTGGAACTCACTAACATTAGGTAATAAATTATGAAGAAAAAGACATAGAATACAAAAAGGGGAAATGCAATGTATGCAAAAGTCAAGGGGAATCTCCAGACATATTATCCAATTTTCCATTAGTGTAGTAATTATCTGAAATAAATCAACTTAATAAGAGAAAAGGTTTATTTGAGTTTTCAATTTGGGATGTTTCAGAACACCTACATTTGAGCCCGTAGAGAGGTAGTAGAGAAAGCAGGAGTGTATGGCAGAAAAAACTGCTTACTTCGTGGCAGCTGAGAAGCAGAAGAGGAACTAGGTTCCCACAATTCCCTTTAAAGGTATCCACAAATAATTTCTGATCTCCTATGAGGCCACATACCTTAAAAGTTCCCACTACCTTTTAATAGTACCAAACTGAGAACCAAGCTTTAAAACATGGGCTTTTAAGGGAATGCCAGACCCAAGCTGTATAGCACCAGGATAATAGTGAAAGGAGATTTTGTATGTTCAGCAAGCATTGCAGCCAAGCAATCTAGACGGATACTGTGTCATTCATGAGAAACATCAAAAATGTTATTGCTATTATCATGTCATCTAGACATTCAGAAAAGTCACTCTAGAATTTTTGTAATTTTGTAAGAATATCATATTTTGTCAATGCCTCTATGTTTACTATTTTTCTTTCCTTCATCCATTTCCCAATAAGTCAATAGACTTAAAATACAAATAATGAGTGAGCATATTTGCAGGATAGGCAGGATAGTAAGGAAGACAGGAGATGGGTAATGATGCCTTACTTTATAGTTAGGTATGGTATGGAAAAGATACTTATCTAAAATACACTTAGTAATGATATCTCTGGATATATGTAGGCAATAATCAATGAATAGCAGAGTCTTTATACCATAAAAACACCAGAAGGTTTAGTTAGAGATAGCTGGACTGAGAAGTAAACCAAGTATTGAACAGATGTGGTACTTATTTGTGTGTTGGAATGCTCTGATGCATTCTGGGTCACTAGTTAAGTGATTATGAAGTGATTATAGGGGTGATATGGGTACCAGTCTTGTATCATGCCATCCCAGATAGAGAAGGAAGAAGTACAGATACTAGAGGAGGTTCAGGTTTTCACTAGTTCAAACCAATTGCTGTTGATGTTACAATGATCTTTATTTTCTGAAATGTATTTTGCACATTCAATGAAGGGATCACCTAGTGTACTTAGTTTAATGATAGAAGCATTAATTAAAGTAGTAGTACATATAAGCAACAATAAATGTCTCATTTCAAAGGAGATTATAATTAGCACAGGCTACATGTACATAGATTATTCTACAAGTATTGAAAAGGATATGTTAAAAACCATTTAAATTATAGCATAGTTTTTAAAGTTAAAAAACATAAGCATAAGTTCCAGGAAAGGCACCAAAGCTACACAGAGAAACCCTGTCTCGAAAAACCAAAAAAAAAAAGCATACTTATGAGATACAAGTAATACAAATAAGAAAGCTAAATGTTATGTGTAGCAGGTGATTGCAATTATATCAAAATGGACAAACCACTCTGGTGAGAACTGCTTCAATTGCTAACAGTAGCACTTCTCTGATGTTTGTGGGATTATACATGATGTTTATCTGCTGTTTCAGCCTTTTCCACATGCTTGCAGATTTTCAATAATGAGCAGGTGTATATTTTATAGCCAAGGAGAAGTTATTGAAAAAAAGATACGAAAAAAAGAGAAGAAACAGAGAGATCATGGGAGCTGCCTGACCTTCCTTTCCTATATAATCAAGAAAGCCTGGGCAGAGAATTATTAGGAGTAGGTTCCAGGAAATCTCCCTTAGATGCAAATCCCAGACCCAGATGCAAATTGTTTTTTTTTTCCAAGAGAAATACACTTGTTCAAAGAGTAGGTGTTTTTCAAAAGCCAAGTGTGGGAGGAAAGAATTGTTTTCCTTTAGTGGAGCAATACTGCCACCAAAAGAAAAATTACTGAAGAAACACCTATGACCACAGAAGTAAAAGAGAGGAAGTTTGACAGAAAGGGAGAAGAGTATAAAGGAAAGCAAGATGAAGGAAAATAGAAGAAAGGAAGAACAATATGTAGGCTCATTGATTTTTCTGCCTTTGCCAAAATCACTCATCAGGGGTCATAAGGAATCATCACTATTCACAGTGGTAGTCACTTAGACGAATGGTTATAGATGGTCTGGCATTGAGTTGTTTGGGAGCATGAAGTGAGTAGAGTTCCAAGGGTCTAAAAGTTTTCACTAGAAGAAACAAAAGACTGTATAGCAAGTGCACAGGGTGATAGGTTGTGCTAGGCAAACAGGCTAGGGGCTTCTTGGGTACATTAGTGAACAGTAAGTAGTTTTGAAACTGCTTCAAAGAATGAATAGAAACAGTTCAGGAAATTCTTCATTTCAACCAGAGAAAGAGAGAGAATATGTACATATATATGGTGTTAAATATATGGTATTGATTTTGTTTGATTTTAAAAGCTAAGTTTAGATTATTTGGTTTAGTAGTACAGGTCAATAGCATTGACAGTTAAATTTTTATTTTATTTATTTATTTTTATTGTTGTTGTTTTTGTATGTTTTGTTTCTTGAGATAGGATTTCTCTGTGTAGTCCTGGCTGTTCTGGAACTCACTCTGTAGACCAGACTGGCCTCAAGCAGACATCTGCTTACTTCTGCCTCCTGAGTGCTGGGATTAAAGGTGTGTGCCACCACTACTTGGCATAAATTTTAAATCTCTTACAAGTTTATGGAATGGTGATACTTATTACAAACAAATTATATGGATCAACCATGAACTGCCCAGTGCCATGAGGACCAGATGCCAGGAGGAGAGCTACAACTCTACTTTAGGACACTTGCCCTGGGGCGGCAGAGATCATTGTGCTGAGCAAGTATATGGTGGGGAAATGGGAGAGAGAGAGAAGCCGAAAGGTTCATGTTTGGGGGAGAGAGGCAGATCTGAGGAGTCGAGGGCAGTGAGGAACCGGCTGATGTGAGTGGCCTGCCTGCCACAGGGGCCACGATGATGTCCAGGCCTGGGATGCTGCCAAGGGCCATGTCTGGGGCCATGGCCCTGACACAGCTGTGATGGTCTGTGTTGATGTTCATGGCTAGTGTTACCACCAAGGGCCATGCAGATGCCTAGAGGCTAGGTCACCACATGTGACCATGCTGTTGTCTGAGGGATGTCCTCCCATAAGGGCCATGCCGATCTAAGAGGCCTGTGCTGCCACCCGGGTCCATGGTGACATTTGGACCAGGACTGCTGCAGAGAGTCTGTGTCCATGGCCCTGCTGGAGCCGGATTCCGAGTTGATGTCAGTGGCTGTTATCACCACTGAAGGTTGAGCAAATGCCTGGGGCCTGGGCTGCCACCTGGGGACATGTTGGCACTTGAGGGCCATGCTGCCAGTGGGGCCATGACAATCTGGGTGACTTGTGATGCCAGCTAGGGCTATGATGACATCCAAGCCCAGGCTGCTGCCAGGGACCATGTCTAGGTCAGTAGTCCTACTGCAACCTGGGTCTGTGTTGATCTCCATGGCCCATGTTACCACTAAGGGCCATGCACATATCTGGGGTCTGGGCCACCACCTAGGGCCAAGTTAGTGTCCAAGGGCTGTGATGCTGCTGGGACCATACAGATCCGAGCTAACTCGTACTGCCACCTGGGGCCATGGTGTCATCTGGGCCTGGGCCGCTAACAAGGGCCATGTCTGGGTCTGTAACCCTGCTGCAGATGTCTGTGGCTCTTGTTACCACCAAAGACAGTGAGCGTTGGTCTGCAGAGTTGGTCCCATCCTTCACTGGCTGCAGCACTCGGGAGCATGGGCCCTGCACCTCACTTGGGCAGCACAGTAGAGCTGACCTCGTTGGCAGGGGTGCATGTGAGTAGGCCCGGAAGGTGTGAGAGTGGCAGAGCTAACTCCACTATCTGTCTGTCATGCAGTGGTGTAGGTGAGAGAGAGATCCCCCTGCTTGCCCCTCGGAGGTGGAAAAGCTGGTCCCGGGGTCACGAGAGTGGGAAAGCTGCCCCTACCCCTCACTGGCTGCAGCACTAGGGAGAGCAGGCCTTGCACCTTGTCTGGAAGCACAATAGAGCTTACCCTGTTGATTTGATGGGGGCATGCATGACTGTGGGAGAGCTGGCCCCACCGCTCATCTGCCATATGATACAGTGGAGGAGGAAGAAATGCCCTCCCTCATCCCCTACCTCTTGCTGCCTGTGACAGGTGGGAGGGAGAGCTAGCTCTGAGGTCATGAGAGTGGGAGAGCTGGTCCTGCCCCTCACTGGC
The DNA here is from genome assembly GCA_001675575.1 of Neotoma lepida. Lineage (NCBI taxonomy): Eukaryota > Metazoa > Chordata > Mammalia > Rodentia > Cricetidae > Neotoma > Neotoma lepida. The sequence goes on from LZPO01057485.1 coordinate 115,910, forward strand.
TGCAGCCCTTGGGAGAGTGGGCCCTGCACTTTGTCCAGGCAACACGGTAGAGCTGATCCTGTTGGTGGAGGTGAAGGTGCTCTGCCCCTGAGGGTGTGTTGGCCACACACACCATCTACCATGTGGTGGTATGGCTGGCGGAAAGATGCCCTCCCTTCCTCCCCTTGCGGCAGGTGAGAGAGCTAGCCCTGGGGTCACAAGAGTGGGAGAGCTGGCCCTGTCCCTCACTAGCTCCAGCACACGGAATAGTGAATCCTGCACCTCACTTGGGAAGCACACTAGAGCTGACCCTGTTGGCAGGGGTGTAAGTGAGCCGGCCCTGGGGGCATGAGAGCAGGAGAGTTAACCCTGCCCCCTCCCTGGTGCACCATGCGGTGGAATGGATGAGGGAAAGATACCCTTCCCCCTCCCCCTTGCCAAACCTGTAACAGCACTTGGGAGAGCAGGCCCTGCACCTCGGCTGGTGGTGTGGGTGCAGGTGAGCCAGCCCTAAGCACCTGAGAGCAGGAGAACTGGCCCCACTCCTTGTTGTATGCTGCAGTAGATGAGCTAGCCAGGGCATGGCTGGAGAGCTCGTCCTGGTAGTGATGATGAGGAAAAGCTGGCAGCTGACCAATCCAGCTACCACCCAGGCCCAGAACCAGGGTTATAAGTTGGCCCACCTCAATATCCACCTCCTCATCTATGAACTGTTGGAGCACGTGAAGTGGCTGGACCTGCAGATACAAAGCTACAGGATCTCCATGACACAGGGCATCAACACGATATCCAAGAGGAGTCCCAGTGAGGGCCCAGTATCAAGGGTGTAGCAGAAGCCAGAGGCCTCAAACCAGACCAATGACTCATTACAATGAACACTTACAAGTAAAGATGTATGAACTAAAGGGTATACTGTGTGACTCACTGTGACACACTACAGCTTACACGATGAGATTTTTTGTTTGTTTGCTTGGTTTTGGTTTTGCTTTTTGTTTCTTGCTTTTTCTTTAAAATTTATTTTATTGGGTGGGGAGGTTACAAGGGCAGAGGGCGGACATGAAGGGACAGGGAGAAGAATGGGATTGGGATGCATGATGTGAAATCCACAAAGAATCAATGAAAAGTTTTTTAAAAATTATATGTAAGTGTATCTCATGTGTACAATGACAATACTTACTTGGCCAGAATAATCAGATATATATCCAGGTTTTCAACAGAAAAGGTACCTGAATAAACATTTTGAGAAGGCCAGGTGTGGTGGCACACACCTTTAATCTCAGCACTCCAGAGGCAGAGGCAGGTGGATCTCTGTGAGTTTGAGGGCAGCCTGGGCTACCAAGTGAGTTCCAGGATACCAGGGCTACACAGAGAAATCCTGTCTTAAAGACAAACAAAAATTAGATGGAGTCCAAAATTGAGTGTCCTAAGAAAAACGTAAGCAAGGTCCAATACAGCATGAAAAGATTCCATTGTTCATCCCAGTTGTTCTTTTTTAGAAGTGAAGTTAGGTGCACTGTGTGGATAAGAAGAATTTCCTTATTAGTAGGCACAGGAGGCATTACTGAGAGGAAAGTCTTGACTGCTTTGAGAAGTGGTGTGACATGATATGGATTCTATTTTTATATAGTGATGTCTAAATCTCAACTGCAACAATAAACCTTTAAAAATAATGGTTCAGTTCTGAAACATAAACAGGAATGATGAGTGACAAACCTACTATATATTAAAGTGTTAATCCACAAATGAGAAGTTTGGCATAAATACAGAGCTGGTCTGACAGACTATGGAAACAGAGATATAAAATGCATGTATGTTTATATAATTTATTTTATATAATTTAAGTAAATATTTCAAACTATTAATGAAAGTTTGGACTAACAGATTATTGCATTAGAGCAATGATCTGGTCATTTGAAATAAATTCATTTACCTTATTTCTTATGCATAAATAAATGCACATAGTAAAATATTTTAAGTAGGTGTTAAAAAGTAAATAAGGCCACAAGAGCTGTTTTTCAAGATGGCAGATGACACTCAGGTATGGTCTGCCAGAGAGAGTCCCTAAGGCTGGAGAACAACTATCAGAACAACAGTATACCCTCTGAACAACTGGAAAGTGGCCAAGTGTAAGGCAGCAGCAGAATCAGCAGACAGGGATGTTGAGAAAAACCCTTATCCCTCGGTACTGAGTGCTCAGCACCAGGCAACTAACAGCAGAAATGAGATGCCATTTCATAAAGTCTTCTGTGGAGTCAAGCACACTGCAACTCAAGACCTTCTGGGAACCAAACTCTCAGAGAAACTCAGACCAGTGTCGACAGACCATCTACTGAAACCTGGCCAGCAAAATACTGCACAACTGTGGAAAAGACTCTTTGAGTCAAATGCACACAGCATTCAGCAAGCTGAAAACCTAGTGGGAACCAAAGTCCACATGGGAGTTTTCAGACTCCAAGCAGCAATGTCTAAGAACATTGAGAAGAGCTGCATGGGACCAGGGCCAGCATTCACAGCCAGAAACCAAATGGAATTCACAGAAGTATCAACAGCATCTGAGATTAGGACTGTGAAGCAGCATCCACAGTCTGGGATAACATCGATCATTTGATCATTCAAAAGGGAGATCAGGATAGCCTATCAGGCAGGAACTCTGAGTAGCAAAGGAAGGCTTCTAGGAGATGGGGAAGAAATGCTGAGACTTGGCACGGAATCCAGCATCAGGTAGGTCAGTTTTCATATCCTATGTCTCCCCACACAGATCTAACTCTCTCCCCTACATCCATTCATTCTTTATTTAACTACGAATGTCAAATTAGCAGGCCAAGGGCTGGAGAGATAGTTCATCAATCAAGAGCACTTGCTGCAGTTCCAAAGGACCAGAGTTTGGTTCCCAGAATGCATTCCACGTATCTCACAATGGCCAGAATCTTTGGCTCCAGGAGATCTGATGCCCTCTGGTCTCTGTAGGCACTGGTATGCACATGGACATTCACATAAACAGACATATAAAATAAAAATAGTAAGTTTTAACACTTAACAAATGTTAAATAAATAGTAAATTTAAACATTTAATAAATTTTTCAGTTGTGCTCTGTTTTTCCCCTTGATTGCATTTTTTCTTCCCATACTCTTTCCTTTTTTCTTTTCTTCTCCCAGGTTTGCAAGGTCTCTGTGGCTCAGTCTCTTAAGAGATGAGACTGTTCTATATCATAGAACACATAGCATATCCTTATCTCTCTCCCTTCAATTTACATCAGCTAAAACACCCTAGTACCCCTCTTCTTTTTGACTCTACAGTACGCTCTTCTGTTTACATTCTCCTCCTTGACCTTCTATGCATCATCCCAATATTAATAAATGTTTTTCTTCTTTTTGTTTCTTTTTCTTTCTACTCACACACACAGGAACTAATGTGCTAATATATAACTATCACTGTCTCTACATGCCCTACAATGAGTAGTGCTTAAGGAGTGATTACTTTGTATTTAGGCATCACCCTGTTTCCATAGTGGGGCTACCCCTGCAAAGTGACTGTTGTTGTAAGCAACATTCTACTTTTACAGAAGAATCAGGGATGGAGACTGGTGCTCTGAACACCAATTCAACAGAGGAAAACTGTACCTCAATCCTACTACAACTAAGTCCATCCTAAACATTATATGCCCCGGCCAGCGAGGTTTTCAACGGAGACCCTAGAAGGGNGAACGGTGAATGAAAGGGACAAGAGACACGAAGAATGACAGCAAGACAGGATTCTGATCAAGCTGCAAAGTTTATTCTTTCACCAATTGATTATATAGCGGGAGCTTGTGCTTAAGGGCATGGGTCAGGGCAATTAGGTTGCTAGGTCTTGGGAAGGTCAGGATAGCAGATGTCCCTGACTGACAAAAGGAAGTATCAAGCTGTTTTTGCTTAAGGCACTTTTAAAAATATTCAGGAAAACAGGAACTGAGGATTACCTGGGCTAAGATAGCCAATACAGGTTTTGGCCTCCGGCAATTATAAACAAATCTACTGAAAGAATAAATTTGACTTAGATAATGAGATTCTACCCGTGCTCTAACTCCAGATGTACATGTTTCAGTGGAAAAAAACACAAGTACAGTGAAAAGCCAAGACAAAATATGTCTCCTCCCAAAATGTGCCATTTCACAGTAATAGCCCAAATAACAGCAAATTAAGTGAAATTATGAAGAATTCAAAGGAATGATAATAAATCTGTTAAAAATAAAAGAGTATATAAGTTTCTGGATGAATTTCAAAAGAACATAAACATTTGAATAAAATAAAGAATTCAATACAACACATTGATGGATAAAGAGATAGAAAATCTTCAGAATGGATCATGGGGCAACAGAATACAAGGGCTTGAAGGCAAGATAAATGACTTGGAACAAAGATAGATAAATAAAAACATTACTGGAACATGTAAGATCTTTGAGACCTCATGAAAAGACACAATCTATAAGTTGTGGGCATAAAAGAAGTCCATGTTAACAGTATAGAAAATACTTTTAGCCATATTGCAACAAAAATTTTGCAAGTCTACTAAAAGAGGTGCTCATCCAAATATGAGAGCCATATTGAACACAAAATTATAAGACAGAAAAAGAAACTCCCCACATCTACTGCACTTAAAGTGCTAAATATACAAAACAAAGAGAATATATTGAAAGCTTCGAGAGAGAAGCACTAAGTCACATATAAAGTCAGGCCCATCATACCAAAAGTTGATTTCTTGACAAAAAACTTTAAATACCAGAAGGACTTGGAATTATGTATTTCAAGTTCTGAAATACCACAGCTGCCAACCCAGGCTACTACACCACAATAAAGCCCTGTAATAGTTGAAGGGTGAAAAATCCATGATAAAAGTAGGCTAAAATAATTTATTACTACAAAAAAACAAAAAAACAAAAAACAAACAAACAAACAAACAAACAAAAACTCTGAGTTCAGTTCCCAGAAACTGTAGTGGAAGAGAAGAACAGACTCCTCCAAGTTAGCAACTCAAATGAAATAGCAAAACCCTGTAGTAGTTTGAATGAGAATGCTCCTCCCCAGACTCATGTATTTGAACACTTGTTTGTCATTTGGTGACACTGTTTTGGGAGGTTTAGATGGTGCAGCCTTGCTGGCAAAAGTACACAGATGAAGGTGGGCTTTGATATTAAAAGGCTCATGCCCCTTCCAGTTTACTCTTTTTACTTTGTGCTTGCAATAAAGGATATGAACTCTCAGTATTCTGTTCCTGCCACCATGCCTGCCATTTGTTACCATATATTCCTACCATGATTGGCTCTTATCTGGAACTGTAAGCAAAAATAAACTCTTCCATAAGTTTTTATGGTCATGGTGCTTATCACAACAACAGAAAAGTAACTAATACAGACTCTATTGCTGAGCTCAGAATGCTGAAAGGGCTTCCTATTTCTGGAAAGCAATTACCTGAGGAAGTATTTCTCAATGTTAGCACACAGAAGCTGATGCAACTGTGATCCAATGGGACGTAGGTCCATCTTCAGGTGGTAGTAGAACTTGGCAGTGTTGACTATGTGGTACTGGCTTTGGGGGCATGAAAGAGGCAATATGGATGGAGTCATGAGTCTTGTACCATGGTTGCAGAGAGCTGCTGAAAGCCAAGCAATGTGTGTTGGGATTAGAGTACCTACCTGTAAAAAGGCCCTGATAAGCAACTGCATGAAGTTGGGAAGGTGAAGCTTAAATTGCATTAGAGGCCCCAGGATGTTGGAGGAGCCAGAAACATGCGAGTTCCACTGAATAAAGCTGCATACACAATGTGAATCATGACTAAGAGAGAGGCTATGTGTGCTATAGGCAGTAAAGATGGAGGGACAGAGCTAGCTAAGCTCTAGAAGCTAAGATGATCCTACTGAGTCTCAGATGCTGGATACGTAGTTGCAGAATTTGGTGTTTTCTCTGCTAGGTTTTGGTTTTGCTTTGGTCAGATTTTTCTTTGCTATTTATCCCCATTCCTCCCATTTTGAATAGAAATGTTTACTGTGTCATTGTATACTGAAAGCATGTAATTTTTTTTTCTTTTGCACAGGGTCACAGCTAAGAGATTGCTTTGAGTCTTAAAAGAGACTTTGGTTTTTCAGCAGTGTTGAAACTATTAAAGACTATGGGGATTTTTGAAGTTGGGCTGAATGCATTTTGAATCAAGAGAAGGTCATGAACCTATGGGGGGCAGGGACTAAATGTTGTGGTGAATGTAAAAAGTGTCTCATAGTCTCACATTTGAACACTTTGTAATGAGAGGACTGCTTGGGAAGCTTGTAGAGCCTTAGGAGGTGGAGCCTCACTGGAGGAAGTGAGTGCATGCTGGGAGATGTTATAGCCCAGCCCTACTTCTTGTTCACTTCTGCTTCCTGAGCAACATGACCAACCCACTTTCTACTTCTACTACTATGTCTTTCCTGCCTGATGTCATTTCTTCACCACTATGATGGACCTGCTCTTCCTTGAGTAGCTTTTGTTAGGGCACACTATGAAAACAAATGTAGCTAAGACAGTAACAAACCACTTTCTGAATCAATTTGAGGCCCATTCCACAGTAGGGAATTCACATCTGGTATGTCAAAAGGCCTGCTTGGGGGAAGCCATATTTCCTAGTGGGGAAGTTACTACTCTTGTTCTTCTCATTGGACATAATGTGACCGGTCACCTTGCTTTCTAAGTAATTACATTTATGTACACAGATTAGTGTGGCTGTCAACTTTGGTTAGAGAAACTTCTTTCTGCAGCGAGCAGCAGCAACTGCATAGACATATAACTTGTCAAAGTGATGAGAATGAATAACTGTTGAACGCTCAGCCAAAAATAGGACATCTATGATACCTCCTCCAAAGCTCAGGGAACATCACTGAAGAAAACGTGGTAGGATTGTAAGAGCTGGAGGAGTGAGTGGAGTGTTATGGAACACTGTTTTCTGGGCTTTGACACAGCCATTGCATTCTTGAATTCACAGCAGCTGTGATCAGCTGGATGAGATTTACATCTGTTTGATCTGGCCCATCATTATTCCACCATGAATGAGGGAAGTGAGGTCCCATTCCTCTCCAAGGCAGTTCATGGTTGGTGGGAGAGGGAAAGTCATTTTCCTCAATGTAGCCACTGGTAAGTTGCCCACACTTTTGTAAAGTACCCCACACCTATGCACCTGTAAACAAGCCTAATTGAAACTGATGGGATCCTACAAAAAAAAGTTAAAAGGAAGCTAGTTGGAAAGAAGGGGATCAGTGTGAATGAGAAGGAGACAGAGGGTGAAATTAAGGTGGTGAACATGATTAAGATACATGTATGAAAATGTCATACTGGAACCCATTATTATGCATAATTAATATATGCTAGATAACAAAAACTAAATATGGATATTTGTATAATTAAGGTTTGTTGAAAGGTTTATTCTTTTAAATGACATGAAGTCATGAAACTTAATAGCAATGACTGATATTTGACAACATAAAATCAAAAAACAGCATAAAATATGATAATAATCTATAATAAACAAGATTAAGGTATTTATAATACTAGAAACTGTAACATTCACAACAAAGTGGAAGATAAATCTTGTTAATTAATTAAAAATTGGTGAAAGAAGTTGTATTAGTCAGGTTCCACTAAGCTACACTAAAATATACAAAAATTCAATGATTTATCTGTAACATTTATTTCTTGTTCAGATCACACACTCCTGTCAGATCATCTAGGGCTCTGCTGTCACCTTCACTCCAAAATCCAGGCTGAAAAACATCTGATAGTTAAGACATTACTGATCTATGGCAGAAGAAAGTTGAATTACACAAACATTAAGTGTTTCTCCTAGGTAGGGTATGTCACTTCCACTT
>LZPO01057485.1:149345-167409 GCA_001675575.1 Neotoma lepida
TGGTACCATAATGCAACAGCAGTTATTGTTCACACATCAGGGGACAGCTAGGGGTCTACATCATAGTGCTGTTTGGGGAAGTGAGTTACATGGATTATAAGTCATTAGATCTTTGGTATACCTGATTCCATTACATCAGGAACAGCATTTTGCATTACAAAGAAGGAAATTTATAGTAATAATTTTTGAGGAAAGAAAGTTTCTTTTAAAAAAAGATCTAAATTTCTGTCTGGAATTTTGATAATTCAGAGATGGGGNCTGAGACACTCAAGGCAGGATACTTTGTCAACATAATAATTTGCATGACAGTTTGAATTTAAGTGAGAATCAGTCCTCTATTGCCAATGCCTGGTGCAGAAAGGAAGTACACAAAAAATAATCTACCAGGTTTTCAATGAACTTTCCATATCCCAGGTCTACAAGGAGTTCCTTGTCACTGCTGAACTTCTCTCTAATTCCAGCACCCAATAAACTGTCAAGAAAATCTGCTTTCCCTGAAAGTATAACCAATTATATTCAAAATAGTTCTTTCATAAAGAACTGTATTGCTTAGTTTACTTCAGGGTCACATCACCAAGACATGNAATAGGACCTTCCCTTGTTTATCTCCCATAGGAACATGAATTCAAACATCAATTCACACAGGAAAATACTTTCACAAGACGTAAGGACATCCAGTGAGAGAGTAGAGCATAGAAATTAGAAATGAAGTAGAAAGGACAAGTTCACATTATGTATGTTCCCTCTACTCAATCCCAAGCAGCATNCTCTAAAGAGATNCNTCCCAAGTGGGGGAGAGAAAGTGAGCACTGGACATTAATTCAAACTCCAGATCAAAACTATTGCAGTACCTCACATAAGATACACATAAGATACTGGCAGATTGGTTTTGAAATCAGCAATTGTTTAATTCTGAAAGGTAGAAGTAGTCCTAATGGAAATAATCTTCCTTAATACTTGTTAGTTGATCACTTTTTGGATGATAAAAGATTTAAAGTTTTTTTTATGGGAAACGTCTTGAAAATTATCACATTGGAAGTTTTTTTTAGCGATTCCTTTTACCCATGGAAGGCACTACGCAGACCTTTGCAACATCATCAAATCGATATTTGGTCTCGACACTTGCATCTATTATCTGTATGCCAGAGATCCCCCTTAGGCCTAGCTGTAAGAACAGTAGCGTCAGGGTAAATGAAAGCGATGAGCCTGGCATCAATGTACCAAGTTTTCTTCCTGAATATCCACACCAACGGACAGAAGTTGTATCATGCGTTTCCACAAGCAGTTTCATTTTCTTCTTAGTGCAATTGGTTATCTTGAAGGCAATTTCAAAAGGCTCTTCTCGGACTACAGTGTCTGGAACACTCTCCAAAGACAGCTTCAGATTTCCGCAACTTTGAGCTACTCTTTCAAGTGGGACTGTGTGTAGCATTGCCATTTCGCCAAGTTCCCTTTTCCACAGAATCTCTAACTTTCCCATTTTCGTTAGTCCACTAAGGGTTCTCGCTTTCTCTAGATAGTCCTCCTTGAGCTGCAGATGGTATAAGTATTGGCGTCCTTCTGTTGCCTGCAAAAATGTCCTGGTTCCAAATGTACACTCATCTTCTCCATCCAGGTTGAGAGTATTTAATGCTTCTTGGGTGTACATTTCAGGTAGCTCCAAGGATACTTTTTGTATAAACACAGTCGAAGGAGAAATGTTTTTAATCTGGACTTCAAGAAATAAATCATCCTTGTTTGAGTTATAAAACTTGGTTTTGACATCCAGTGGTTCGGGAGGAGAAAACACGCACAATTTATTTAAAAACATCTCTGTGCACTGAGTTGAACTCAGACATTGAACTCAAGGGAACAACTCTTCCAGGGTCCTTTATTTTGTCATGAATCACATCATCAATACTGTGTTCTACCACTGTAGCCATGGAGACCACAATGTGTAAAGGCTGAGCTCTTGTGTAAAAACCAATTTTTTCAGTGCTATTTTATTATGACTTAATTGCTATTACTGGGAATCCTCATGTAACTGTTATTTTCCCTCTTCCTCAGAAATGTAGCTCTGGAAATTTAAAGTGATATCNATCTTCAAACATTTACANTTCTGGTACAGGGCTACTTCTCATGGGCTAGAGAAATTAACAAGAAACTCAGTATCTTCACATGTGTCTTGAAATTTGGTGAAAACAATTATGTTTAATAGATACCTTGAGTATCAGAAAAATTTCCAGTCTGTGTAGATTCCTTTATATTTGACTATAATTTTACCTTATTGAAATGTATCCAGTATTTGTTTTAATCAGATATTGGAAGATGGCTGAGACAAATGCCTTGGGAAAAAAAAAGTTAGTTGCTTTCAGTTTCCAAGTGAAGACAGGATACCTCACAGGGCCACATAAATGCCAACCAAGGTTGATCTAGTGAGAAAGAAGGAATGTGGTATAAGTCTTTATCATGTTTTCCATGAGAAAGGCTAAGCAGGGCAGGGTACATGACCTAGAACTGACAACTATGTATAATGTCACCAGACTCATATTTTTAGGATCTGTCCACAGTTGTCTAGTGTCTGCTCTTGGCATGCTATTAGGAAAGGAGCACCGTGGTCAAACATAAGGAGTTAGTTGACAGGTATGAGCTCTTGGCTGGATAGTTCATGACAGGTGTACCCATGAGGGAGTTGGTGGCTATCTCAACGATTTAGCTAGCTTTGGGAAGGGAAGTCTCTTGAGCAGAAGAACTGGGCCCCAGAGGTCAAAGTACTACCATATATATATTAGGATTAATATACCCACTCTCTATAATCACAGTGGATAGTATGAGGTACAGTTAGGCTCAGAACAAGTCAGGAAGGATGTTACATATACAGAGTAAAGAACTTGGCCTCAAAATAACTCCTACATCAATCCAGGTCTTCTGTGAAGAGTAGAACCAGTAGGAGACATTATAGAACTATACTTATTACAAAAATTTGCTTTGCACGATGGTAGAGACTAAACAGCGCCTACAATGGTGTTTCTGTAAGTGGTGCAATTGCTGGAATTCCNTGGAGTAGGGAATGGGAAGGGGAAATGATAAGAAGATTAGAACCTCGAGAGAAAAAGCCGAAAGCCCAGAGACTGAAGTGAAGCTCAAGTTGTTAACTGCTAAATGAGGCAAGCATCTTTGAGGCAAAGCTGAGCATGGCACAGCACGTTCTTGCCTGCCATTTTTTTTCTGGTGAATATGCAAATAATGAATACAAGGAAAAGTAGTTGGATGACTGAATCCAAACAAGAATTAACCCCCAATCAATTCTCAAGTGCTTCTAGGATCCAGACAAGTCATATATATGAGTGATGCCATTTTTTAACCTTTCAAANGTACACTAAACACACTCTAAAATGTGACTCACATCTTTCTTTCTTGAACTATGACCTTAATCTGAATGTGTTCGGAAATATGTATCTAAAGTATGTCCTTATATGATATGTGTAATCTCTCCAAATAAAATCAACATGTTGTTATTGTTAAAGAATGTCATTAATTTAGAGAAACACTCCTGGGCTGNCCTTACCTGTGCCAAGTAATAGACTTTTTTCCTCCATTCTTTTACAGTTTTGGCTATGCTTGATTTTAACATTGTATTCACCAAGATATGAAGCTATTGCATTCATTTACAATACCTCTTATAGATGACTCTGAGACTGGTGATGATTCTATCCTGAACCTAGGACTCTATCCTAGAGCTATAAATGCTCTAGGTTTAATTAGCTATTGTTCCATCTTGAATTGAGCCAGCAGATAACCAATGCGCTTATATTACAGAATGGATGCTACCTTTCTCCTACTTTCCAAAATCTAAGAAGAATTCCCCTGTGATACCTTAACAGGAAACAGGAAAACATGTAACGCTGGGAAATTTACTTCACCCCAAGACAGTACAAGTATATCAACAACGTCTATCTCTCAAACCATGGCTACTTTGTTGCTAGCACATTTGGGAAAACAAGAAGTGTGTCTCGTTAAGTGTCTTGGTTGACACCCGCAGACTATGTCGTCCTCAGAGGATGAGACTGAGGCTTCCTAGGACACTGATGACTAGAAATTGTTATTAAATCAGTGCACATTTTTTGGAGATTATTTTTAAAAGGAACTATAGAGTTTTCAGCAGGAATAGGAAAAAAAAAGAGTGTGTTTTCTGTAGCTTTGTTAGCCATGTCAGTTAAAAACACGGGAAGCTGGCATACCTCATCAGAGAAGCCTCTTTTTGGTATGTAAAATGAATTAAAAAAATCATTTAAAAAAAGAAACAAAAAACAGCTCTTACTGCTGTTGCAAAGAACTTTGGTTTGGTTCCCAACATTCACATTCAGTGGCTCACAATCACCTGTAACTCTAGCTCCAGGTGATATGACACCCTCTTCTAGCACTTGAAGGCACCCACATGCACATGCACACCCACATACCCCACCTCACCCACCAACACAGACACACAAATTTTTTAAGTATCTTTAAAAATTATATTTTTATAAGTTTCTACATATATGTATATATTAAAATATATACATTCTATTTACAATATGTAACACTATGTTTTATATCATACCTTATATTTATATATTACATATTCCTCATAATGTATATTTATAATTGTTAAATATTTATAGTTGTATCTTTTTAATTGACTTCCTGATGAATTGGCATTCTTTGTTGCCTTAACCTTTTTTGATTTCAGATCTATTTCATTTTGATATGTCATCACACTGTCTCTTGGTCTACAAAGGTTTTTTTGTTTTGTTTCGTTTTGCTCAGAAATCCACTTGTATTTTTGTGGAAGGGATTCTTTTCATGTGACAAATGGCTTTATCTTTTTGTTTTGTTTTGTTTTATAATTCTTTGTTAGAGTTTGGCTTTTGATGACACAATTCTAATTCAGTGCCATAATCTTTCTGAGTTTCAAATATTCAAGAAACTTTAGTCCTCATAGTGAGTGTCTATTTCTGTTCCCAAATTTGGGGATATTCTAGCCATTGTTTCTTTTAATAATCTTCTTTCCCTGTGTCTTTTCCCTCTTATAATGCATCAGTCAATTTTCTGTTGCTATATACAAATGCTGGTTACTTTAAAAGCAAGAACCTTATAGTCTGTGAAGATAAATGTCCAAGATCAGTTATTCTCATCTGTTCAGCTTCTGTCAAGGGCCTGCTCTGATGTCTCACAAAGGAATGGACAGGATGATGGCAGCATCATGTGTGAAGGGGTATGATATTGTAAAAAGACAAAGGTCGGAGAGATTCAGAGGTCAGGCTCAATATTGTAGAGGAAACTGTTCTTGAAGAAACTAACTCATGCTGTGAGACCAGCATTAATATTTTTCAAAAGCAGTATTCTTATGGACTTAATCACACTTCATTAGGTTATAGGATTCAAAAAGAATATTTATAATTATCTGGAAAAGATATTAACATACTCCTCCTTTTTTTCAGCTACCTATGTGTAGGAGATCAGATTTTCTTCTGAGACTTCAATTTAAGGAGTTAATCACAACAGGATGAATACAGAATCAAATATGAGAATTATCCAATAAAGAGGATTATAAGAATGCAAGTGCAATTTGTCTCACCATCTCAAATGAAGTGGTGGAGGTAACCAGGTTTGTAATCCTGTTTAATGCCATTCCAGAAATGGAAGCTGGAAGGCCAGGACTTCAGCCAGCTCCAGGCCTACCTGGGCTACATTAGACCCTGTTTGAAAACAACAAAAGAAACGTGGCATCAAATAAGCAATTCTTTGACTGAATATATGTATTATTCACATTATGTATTACATATAATCAATTATTGTTCTTTTAGTATTCATTTCATTAATTTCTCCCCTAATCTATCTCATTTTTTGCTCTCTGCTAGATTTCAGTTTGTCTTATTTATGTTTCCTAGAACTTTAATGTGAATCATTCTGCTTATTTATTTCAGATATTCCTGGTTATTTTTAATGTAAGTACTTAAAGCTATTAGCTTTCCTATTAGAACTGCCAAACTTGTATCCCCAAAGTTCTGGTTATCTGTATCACCATTTTCATTTGATTCTAACAATATTTTAATTTCCTCTTTGATGCTTAAAAAGATTTATTATATTTTTTAAATTGTGTGTGTGTGTGTCTGCATATGAGTGTAGGTGTCTGCAGAAGCTACAGCATTGGATACCCCAGGAGCTGAAGTTACAGGCAGTTAGGCACCATCTAACATGGATGCTGGGAACCAAAGACTGGCCCTCTAAAATAGTGGTATGTGCTCTTAAATGCTGAGTCATTTCTACAGCTCTTCTTTTGGATTTCTCAAGTGATCCATTGTTCATTGAAAACTATATTGTACAGGAGCTGGAGAGATGGCTCAGTGGTTAAGAGCATGTACTAGTCTTCAGAGAACTGGAATTTAGTTCCAAAAACCCACATTAGGTGGCACACAACTGTCTGTACCTCCAGCTCCAGCAGATCCAACTTCCTCTTCAGCCTTCCACAAGCACCTGCACTCATGTGTATATACTGCCCTTGCATAAACATAAATTTAAAATATATCTTTAAAACAGTTTTTGCTCTCCAAGTATTGTGTGGTTTCCAGGGTTTCTCTTGCTGTAGATTTCTAGTTTTATTCTACTACAATGTAATAAGGTATAAAAAATATTTTGGTTCTTTTGTTGAGAGATGCTTTCTGCCATATAAAGTGCACCATTTTAGAGATGTTCCATGCAGCTGAGATGAATATGTACTCTATAGCTGTTGGATATAATATTCTGAAGATATCTGTTACATTCAATTGACCTCTGGTTTAGGTTAACTCTGAAGTTTGTTTATTTTCAGTTTGGGAAACCTATCTGAAGATTAAAGTGGTGTATTGTAGTCTCTCACTACTATTTTAGGTAGGACTAATGCTGGAGTTGAAGTACATAGAGTAAGCGGTCAGGAACACAACAGCGATGTAAAGTGACCAAGAGACCATAGTATAAAGTTACCAAGAGTAGAGGACAAGCTGCAAACTTGTACAAACAAGAATTAACTGAGGACTGCTAATTATTGTTACCTGGTCCTAGTATCCCTCAAAGAAAGTTCAGCTGGCAATTCTCACTGGACAAGAAAATATGACATTCACAATATTTTTAAAATAATAAAGCATCTAGGCATAAAACCATTTAGAAAATTAAAAACCTATGCAACTAAAAATGTCAAAACACTGAAGAAATTGAAGAAGACACCAGATGATGGAAAGATTCCCCCATGCCTGTGTGTTGGCAGAATTAATGTGAAAATGGCTATCTTGCCAATAGCAATCTACAAGTTCAGCAAATCTCTATCAAAATTTGGATTGTAACCTTTATAGAGCAATACATAACAATCCTAAAATTCATACTGAATCATAAAAGACTCTGAATAGGCAGAACAATAATAAACAGAAAGAACAATCTGGAGTTACCACAATACCTGACTAAATTATACTACAGAATTGTAGTAGCAAAGACAGCATCATACAAGCACAAAACAGATATGTAGACCAATAGATGAATAGAGGATCAAAGCATAAATATATAATGCACACCATTAACTTATATGCTAATTTCAAAAAGCTAATAAAGTTAAAAGGCACATATAAATAAATATTTTTACAAGGCTATGAAGATGATAAATATTAAATAAGAATTTTCACAAGTAAAGAAAACATTTTACTTGTCACAGTCAAATCAATAATTACTTGAATTCTTGTGATTGATAGAGATTACCCTTCTGCCATATTGATATTTAGTGTCCAGGTATCATTTATTAAAATAACCATATCTCTAATATTTCTCTGCAACACCATGTTTGTCAGAAAATCTTTGTTAGATATTCTGGTCTCTCTCACTGATATGGCTTTTTTATCTTTAATAAAAATTCATTTTGTTTTTCAAGATAACCTTGATTCTTGACCCTGTGTGCTTCCACTCATCAATTTCCACAACAAGTATTGGGATTTTTGCATCTACAAATACATTTGAGTAAAAATAATACTTTTGGTATGAAGTCTTCTATGTAAAAAAGATATGTTGCTGATGTAAACATTGAGTTTTCAAAGAATGAATAAAAATAAAATAAAAAATAGAACAGGGGCTGGAAAGATTGCTCAGTAGTTAAGAGTACTTGCTGTTGCAGAAGACCCAGCTCTGGTTTTAAACACTCACATTAGGCAGCTCAAAACTGTCTATAACTCAAATTCTCGTGGATATATGATGCCCTCTTCTTGCATCCTAGGGCACCAGAACATATGCAGTAGTCATACAAACAAATAGGCAAAAACATATGAATATGAGTTTAAAAAGAAAAGAACAAACATGTTTTCCAGCTACCCCACTTCCATAAATACCTGTCCCATGCACAGCATTACCAAAGTGGCAGTGGAGATGCCTGTGTTCCATGCACAGATGTTGATACTGCCCTAGATCCTAGAACATCAGTCTCTACATGTTTGCTTATGCTTCAGACTCTATCACCAAGATGACAACAAGGGTTTCATCAATGAAACACTGGTCCAGAAATACTCTTAAGCAAACTCTATTTCCAAAAGGGTTGATCATGACTTTGTAGGTAGGAGAGAAATACATCAAAAGAACAGAATCAGACTTTGCCATTGGAAATCCCAATAGCCCTCACTACCACTATGGACAACCTTGGCTGCTGAGGACCACTGCAATTCTTCCACATTGGCCTCAGATGGTAGAGCTTTTTGGACAGTATACACTCTTTATATGTTCTTTCATTAGAAATAAACAACATACTCCACTAATCAGCATTCCTAGGTGAAGGTCTATCTCTTCTGAAAACAATTTATTTGGAGACAACTATGTCTTAATGAAGTCAGGATTTATTTAAGTCTCTGTTTCAAAGTCTTTTAAATGATTTCTTTATAACTAGTTAATTAAGCAACTATTATTTTAAGCCATTGTGGCATATTTAACACCATATATATTCTAAAATATTCATATATCTGAGAGCTTATTGCATTAATTAAAACCTACTACTTCCTCCTCAAGATCAGTGAGTGATTTTATGGGTATTTCACAACCAAAATCTGGAAGACATCTTATATACAAATGATTAAACAGGCCAAGAAAAAATCAGAAAAACATCACCCTTTACGGTAGCAACAAATAATATAAAACATCTTGGGGTAACTCTAACCAAGCAAGTGAAAGACCTGTATGACAAGAACTTCAAGTCCTTGAAGAAAGAAAATGAAGAAGATATCAGAAAATGGAAAAATCTCCTATGCTCATGGATAGGTAGAACCAACATAATAAAAATGGGAATCTTACCAAAAGCAATCTACAGATTCAATGCAATCCCCACCAAAATCCCAACACAATTCTTCACAGACCTGGAAAGAACAATACTCAACTTAATATGGAAAAACAAAAAACCCAAGATAGCTAAAACAATCCTGTACAATAAAGCCACCTCTGGAGGCATCATGATCCCTGATCTCAAGCTCTATTATAAAGCTGTAGTAATAAAAACAGCTTGGTACTGGCATAAAAACTGACATGTAGACTAATGAAATTGAATTGAAGACCCTGCCATTAATCTGCACACCTATGAACACCTGATTTTTGACAAAGAAGCCAAAACTGTACAATGGAAAAAAGAAAGCATCTTCAATAAATGGTGTTGGCATAACTTGATGTCAACATGTAGAAGATTGCAAATAGATCCACATCTATCGCCATGCACAAAACTCAAGTCCAAGTGGATCAAAGACCTCAACATAAATTCAGCTACACTGAACCTGATAAAAGAGAAAGTAGGAAGTAGCCTTGAATGCATTGGCACAGGAGACCACTTCCTAAATATAATACCAGTAGCACAGACACTGACAGCAGCAATTAATAAATGGGACCTCCTGAAACTAAGAAGCTTCTGTAAGGCAAAGGACACAGTCAATAAGACAAAACAACAGCCTACAGAATGGGAAAAGATCTTCACCAATCCCACATCTGACAGAGAGCTGATCTCCAATATATAAAGAACTCAAGAAATTAGACATCAAAATACCAAACAATCCAATTAAAAAGTGGGCTACAGATCTAAGGATAGAATTCTCAACAGAAGAATCTCAAATGGCTGAAAGACACTTAAGGAATTGCTCAACATCCTTAGTCATCAGGGAAATGCAAATCAAAATGACTCTGCGATACCATCTTACACCTGTCAGAATGGCTAAGATCAAAACCACTGAGGACAGTTTATGTTGGAGAGGATGTGGAGCAAGGGGAACACTCCTCCACTGTTGGTGGGAGTGCAAACTTGTACAGCCACTTTGGAAATCAGTGTGGTGACTTCTCAGAAAATTGGGAATCAATTTACCTCAAGACCCAGGAATATACCCAAGGGATGTTCATTCATACCACAAGGACACTTCATCAACTATGTTCATAGCAGCACTACTCATAATAGACAGAACCTGGAAGCAACCTAGATGCCCCTCAACCGAAGAATGGATAGAGAAAATGTGATATATTTACACAATGGAGTATTACTCAGCTGTAAAAAAATGACATCATGAAATTAGCAGGCAAATGGATGGAACTAGAAAATATCCTGAGTGAGGTAACCCAGACTCAGAAAGACAAACATGGTATGTACTCACTCATAAGTGGATACTAGATGTAAATCAAAGGATAACCAGACTATAACCCACAGCTCCAGAGAAGCTAGGTAACAAGAGGAACCCTAAGAGGGACACATGGATTGCCTTGGGAAGGGGAAACAGACGAGATCTCAATGAGTAAACTGGGGATGAAGGAGGGGCAATAGAAGGGAGGGGATGAGGGATGAGAACATGAGGGAAAAGGAAGAACAAGCTGGGGGAGGGATGAAGTGGGAGAGCAATGAAAGAGATATCTCAATAGGGGAGACATTATCTGGTTAGGGAGAAACCTGGTGCTAGGGAAACTCCCAGGAATCCACAAGGATGACCCCAGATTAGACTACTAGCAATAGTGGTGAGGGTGCCTGAACTGACCTACTCTGGTAGTCAGATTGGTGAATATCCTAACTGTCATCATAGAGCCTTCATCCAGTAACTGATGGAAGCAGATGCAGAGATCTACAGCCAAACACCAGGCCGAGCTCTGGGAGTCTAGTGGAAGAGAGGGAAGAGGGATATATGAGCAAGGGAGGTCAAGATCATGATGGGGAAATCTACAGAGACAACTGAACCAAGCTCATAGAAACTCACAAACTTCAGACTGACAGCTATGGAACCTGCATGGGACTGGACTAGACCTTCTGCATACAGGAGGTAGATGTTTGGCTGGGTCTTTTTGAGGGGCCCCTGGCAGTAGGATCAGGATCTATCCCTGGTGCATGAGTTGGCCTTTTGGAGCCCATCACCTATGATGGGATGCCTTGCTCAGCCTTGATGCAGGGGGGAGGGGCTTGGTCCTGCCTCATCTGAATGTTCCAGGCTTTGCTGACTCCCCCATGGGAGGCCTTGCCCTTTTGGAGGAGAGAATGGGGGTTTGGTAAGGGGAAAGGCTGGCGGGGGGAGCGGGATGTGAGATGAGGGGGAGATGAGGGTTGGTATGTAAAATGAATAAAAAAATTCTTAAATAAAAAAAATCTGAAGGTCAAAGAGGATAAATGGGCTAAGAAGACAGTCCATATTTTGGTTCATACTCTCCAAGGTCAGTCAGGACTCATAGCCTATAGTTCTACTAAGACACCCATCCTTTTGATCAGAGAAGCTGCATAAACTCCGAACATGTGTTTCATCACAGTAGATGGTAAACCTGATACAACTGATAAAACAAAGTTAAAGGAGACAAGGAGTCCTCATGAATCCATAAAAGTAATCCCTAAGGAGCCTGCATCGAACTTAACAGTAAAATAATGAAGAAAATGATAATTTTAGACATATGCATTGTCTTAAACATCCAACACAAAAGTATAACCAACAAATGAACTAATTGGCAACAATAATACAAAATAAAAAGAAGCAGACTAGATCTAAAAGAGGGCTCTCAGTATGCACTACAACAGCCATTACAGGAGCTTCTCAAAAATGATAAAAGACATCCATGGTAGTGTTCAGGGAGAAAAGCCAACAGTTTCTAAAAGTCTCAGGACACTCCGGTGTTTTAACCAAGGGCCATAAAAAGTCTAGTCCAGCTAGCCTTCACCATAATGTATTATTCAGCCCTTCTTAACATACTGCCATTAAGTTATTTAACATATAGTTAAGTGTACTTTCAATTATGTAAATAAACTTTCTGTTATCTACCTCAGGATTAGGATGTATATTTGGGTTATTTGAAGCCAATAATCTACCTTTAGTACTACAAAGTGGAGATCACATCCTGAGATGTGAGCCCTATAATAGAGATTACTCCAAGGTGTCTGTGCTATTTGAAGACATAATAGTCAAACATGAAGATAAATATCTTCATTTGGCTTCACCACAGGCTACATTTCTTTCTTTACTATGCATTGTGATTTACCGTAATTCTTACTCTAGGACAAAATGTCTAGATTATTTTAAAGTAATATAAACATCATTTGGACAGCAATAAAAATTGTCTTTCTTTTAAGGTCTAACCTAGTTTCTATCATTCTTAAATTCCTGGTAACTATTATTCTGCTCCTCATATTTGGTCCTTACATTTTTTCTATTGTAAAACACAAATCTTTCCAACTTCAACAGTTCCACGCTAAAAAACGGTCCTGCAAGATTTCAAAGTCACCTTCAGTACCTCTAACTGCCATGGATCAGAGTCAGATTTCTTTTTCCTCAATAAGTAGAGTCCATAGCACATTGTCAACTGGGGGTCATTCACCCCACAAGACTAAGGAATGGGAGTTTCCACAAGAAGAAATAAGCTAGATAGGCACAGAGGGGAAAGAGGCAGATGGCTAATGGCTAACGGCTGATAGAACTGTAGAGTTGTGCTACAAGAGGACATCATTCGAATGAGCAAACAGTAAAGACACAAAACCACCCCAAACCAGGTGATACCAAAATGGCCAACTGAGAAGACAAATTGCCTTTTGCTTCATTATATTGGCAGCTCCATATCATTAGCTGTGCAAAATTGCCCACCCTGTTATATGTTCGATTCCATCCCACATCTGAAAATTCCCTAAAAAAGGACAGAAAAGGAGGGTAATTTCTATTCCAGGAAAGTCTCAATCCATTCTTGGAATTCCTCACTTCTCCTCCATCAAAGTTAAACCCACAAAATCAACTGTCCAACATCCCAGGGATGTGTCATTTATTGGTCTTTTCTTGTACATTATGGTCTTCGATTTAGTGCTTTTTGTGATGTGGTGTGTGTGTGAGGGGGGGTGCTTTGTGGGTTTTTTGCTTGCTTGTTTTTTGTTTCTTTGCATGTTTCTTTTCTAAAGAGAGAAAGTAAGGGTGTGCAGTTGGGTAGGTGGGGAAGTGGGGAGGATGTAGGAGGTATTGGGGGAAGAAAAAGTATAATCAGAGAATATTGTAAGAAAAATTGTTTTTTTGAAAAAAAAAGCCTACTATGGTGGTTTGAAAGAAAATGACCCCCAAAGGGAGTGGCACTATGAGGAGGTACGGCTTTGTTGGTGTGGGTGGGGCTTATTGGAGGAAATGTGTCACTGTGGAGGCAGGCTTTGAGGTCACATATATGCTTAAGGCACATCTAGTGTTTCGGACCACTTCCTGTTGCCTGCATGTCAAGATGTAAGATGTAGCAGCTCCTTCTCCAGCACCATGTCTGCCTGCATGTGGCCATGCTCCCCACCATGCTCCCCATCCATCAATCTCTGAAATTGTAAGCTGCCACCTCAAATATTTTCATTTCTAAGAGTTACCATGGTCATGGTGTCTCTTCAAAGCAATAGAAATCCTAAGACACCTACACTCACCCCTTGAGTGTGTTACCATTGTCCTGTAATAAATTCACTCTCAGTTTCTTAAGGACAGATGATACATAAATCACAAACATATATACCCAACATGGAAGTAATTAAATGTATAAAGCGGATATTAATAAATCTAACAGGAGAAGCAGAAATACAAGTAAGGAAATACTCAACTTTCAACAATGGATAGATCATCCAGAGAAGCCATAAAGAAATATAAGACTTCTTTAGTACAATGTAAGTAAAACAGATCTAACACAAATATATAAGCATTCTGTCCAATAGCAGCAGAAATAACATTATTTTCATGCATATGTGGAATACACTACAGGAATGGCACAGAAGTTCTAATAAATTTCAAGATAGGACTCATATCAAATGTATTTTCTGAACACAGTGGTACAGAAATTGACAACACTAAGAATTTAGAGAAATTCACAAATATGGTACTAAATGACCAATGGGACAAGAAAGAAAATTTTTAAAGAAAATAAAAAAGGGATATTGAGAAAAATAAATGGCAATACAGCATTCAAAATCTAATGTATCGAGAAAAATAAAAATAGCAACACAATATTTGAAATCTAATGGGATTTAGAACCCACAGTAGTCCTAAGAACAACATTTACAGCAGTAAGGACCTACATCAAAAAGGAAAGCTCTCAACCAACTCGATAGTACAACTCAGGTAACTAGAACTGGGTAAAATAAACACCAAGTTAATATAAGGAATAAAATAGGATCAGACCAAAGTTAATGAACTAGAAACTGGAAAATCAGTAAAACAAAAAAAAGTGAATCTGGGTTTTAAACCAATAACGCTAACTGATGAATGTTCAGGTAGGCCCCAACTCCAGCCGACTCCATCGGCTCATATACAGTCCAGACCAGTCTGAAGAACAGCACCCTCAACTCCAGCAGAAGGCCACTGCTTAGGTGTAAGCCACACCAGCCGGAGGAGCAGGTGACTGATGGGCCTGCCAGCTGGACTGCCCCCACTGCCTGGAACTTGTTCCCCCCAAGACTCATTGCGCTATCCAAGCCCTCCCACCTGATTATCCTCCCTACAGCCAGGCCTTCCCCTCAACTCCTGCGGACTTCATCGGCTCAGATAAGTCCACACCAGTCTGAAGAACAGGTGAGTGACCTGCTTGCCAGCCAAGCTGCACCACTTCCCAGATTCTGTTCCCCAGGACCCTTCCTGTGTTCATCCCCCTCCTACCTCAGCACCAGCACCACTGCAAGGCCCTGTCCCCAGCTCAGGTGAAATCCCACAGTTCGGTGCAGACCACACAGTCTGAGGAGCAGACTTCAGTGGCTAAAAACTGTATTTTTATTAAAGTCATAAAAGAAGTCCATAAGCCATTTATATATTTGAGGTGTTCTGGGTAATAAGAGGTAAAGCCCAGAGATATAGCCTGTCTGATTTGTCCAAGAAGCAGAGAAAATAAAAGTGTGAGGGAGAAATCTGTAGTAAGAGATAAAGTCAGGAATGACTTGTGAGCCGGACCATAAGAGTGAAACATGTATTGTGAGCAAATCAACACATTGAAAGGAGATGTAAGTCATTTATAGAAATCAAATATACTCTTGCAGAATCCTTCTGGCTATTGTGCTGAGAATAAATTGTCTAGAACAATGTCGGAAGTAGGGAGAAAAATTTCTAAGCCCACACCAATAATCCTGGTGACTATGAACACAGTAGTAATTCTGGAGTTGATTTTCAGATTCTAGATTTATTTTCATGGTAGAACTATCAGAATTTGTTAGCATACCTAATTTCCTAATATCCTTGAAATGAAAAGACAGTCTGGTATGATACCAAGCTAATACACTGCTTTACTGTAAGAATTAATCAACCATCATTTATTGTCAATCGATCTTCTTTAAGATGAGAAAATCCACAGAAAGAACAGATTTAAAAGTGAATTCCAAGAGCTGATATTTGAGTATTTTAGAATGTAATGCACATTTTGCATACAAATGAAAATTTTGATAAATTAGTTGGTTGTTATGAGAGAACTTCATAGTAGGAACCCAAACTCTGAGATTAGAAATAAAAATTGGAATCACCAGCATCACAAATAACTTGTAAATCTAAGAAATAAGAGAAAAGTGAGACTAACTGGGCAGGAGGGGTGTATATATATAAAAGTGTATTCCTAGAATTCTAAGAGAGGAAAGCAGTTGGTAGTGGATCAGGAAGAAACTGGGAGACTATGATTTCAATGTATGTAATATATTTAGAGAAGGAAAATATAACTCTGTCAAAAGTCACTAAAAAGATCAGTGCCTGATAAGTGATGAGTAGATTTTCAATTTAGATGTTATTCCATACACTATGAAGAGCAGTTGAAGTTGAGCCGAGAAGAAAACCCTAATTGTACTTAGTTTACAAATAAATTGTAAGAGATAAAAATGAAATAACAATTGTATTACTCTTATAGAGAGCTTGGTTTTTGCTGGGAACGGTATGCTGGCTTTGCCTGGAAAAGCAATATTTAATCTGAGCTCATTAAAAGATTTCAGTTAAACACCGAATGTCAGTTATACTACTTTCAAGAAGGAAAGAAGCAAAAACACTATTTGATTCTCAACTTAAGCAACTTTCCTGAAAAATACTTGCTATCTTCCAATTTTCTACCTTTTCTCATTTAGTGGCTGGGCTTTTATCTTGGAGTTGCCTTTTAATTTTTGCATTTTGTGTGATTATCTGAGACCTAGGTATTTCATCACATATTTTCCTCCAAATCCAATGACTGACATTTACTTACCAAATTCCTGTCACTGTTCATTGAAATATTCTAATCTAGAAAGAGATTGAACAAAGTTATTTCACTCAGCAAAAAATCATATTCATCTTTAAAATGACTACTCTGCAACAAAATTGACAGTTATCAATCCTATAATCATATTTTCTCTTCCATAAACCAGCTTTTTAAAAACGACTTTGTGTGTGTGTGTGTGTGTGTGTGTGTGTGTGTGTGTGTGTGTGTGTCTGCACATGGAGCTGGAAGAGGCCAGATGAAAGCATTAGATAGTAGATAGCCTGAAGTTACAAACAGACAAATGTATACACACACACACATACAAAATTACCCAACACCCTTAACTATCAGAGAAATGTTCAACAAAAGTACATTCTGATTCATCTTACCCTGGTCTATTGGTAATCAAAATAAACAACTAACACTGGTGAGAATGCAGAGGAACGCATCCCCTATACACCACTTATGGAAATATAAATCAGCGTAGTCACTACAGAAATCATTATGGATATTTCCCAAGAAAGTAGAGTTAAAGTTACCTTATTATCCAGTCATATTCCAAGGTACTTATCTTCAGGATTCCAAGTTAGCTTGGCACTGAGATGCCTGCTCATCCATGTTTATTGTGGCTCTATTCACAATCACCAAGTTATGCAGTAGGTCTAGGTGTCCACCAATAGACGGCTAGATAAAGAAATGTGGCATATATACACAATGTAACCATTAAAAGAACAAAATTGTATTATGACAGGAAAATGGGTGGAGCTGAAGATCATCATGTTAAGCAAAATAAGTCAGGTCCAGAAAAACAAATATCTCATGTTTTCTCCCATATACATAACCTAAGTATAAATAAAATGAAGTAAGACTTGAAAGCAGAAGGAGGATTATTTAGGAAGAGGAACAGGACCAGTGAGATGGGGGAGAAAGAACAAGAGAGTGTGATGAGATAATAAAGATCAAAGTACATGATATATATGCATGAGAATGTCATAATGAAATCCACTATTTTGTACAAGGAATATATGTTACTCCAAAAGACACACTTCTGCTAATAAACATGGAAAACTGATACAGAACTTAACCAGTAAAAGGTATATTATTGGAGCCTTTCTTTCAAGACGGGCATGCCAAAAGTAAAATGGTTCATTGATGTGGAGAACAACACCCATGAAGAACAATGAAAAGTTACCTAGTCCTAGCTTATGTTGGAGAGGATGTGGAAAAAGGGGAACACTCCTCCACTGTTGGTGGGAGTGCAATCTTGTACAGCCACTTTGGAAATCAGTATGGCAGTTTCTTAGAAAACTGGGAATCAATCTTCCTCAAGACCCAGCTATACCACTCTTGGGCATATACCCAAGGAATGCTCAATCATACCACAGGGACACATGCTCAACTATGT
>LZPO01057485.1:175521-186509 GCA_001675575.1 Neotoma lepida
CCCCTCCCGTAGGTCTGCGAAAGTGGACCTGGTGATTCTGCACCAAAACTGCGCAATGGCTGGAGGGAGGCTTTGGTAGGGTGAAACAAGGAGCTTGAAGCAGATGGGCAGAGAATAAAAATGGAGGTAACACTAGGTATTTCTCAGAGTCAAGGTACCTATTAGAGGGTTTCTAGTCATGTGTCAGGTACTTAATACAGTTTCAAAATTGGTAGTTAGTATCCTTAGGATTTGTGTCTTCCTCAAAAGGAAAAATATACGTGCTGTGTGGAAGGAGAAACTCTCATCCCTTCCCTTGTCTCCTCTTGTCATTTTCTCTATTGAAACCTCTAATAATTCTTATATTGCCAGCTATAAGACACTGCCCCTTCTCCAAAGGGCCAAAGGGCTGAGATTTAGTTTTAATTAAGAAACCTGTAGCTACCTAGACAATTTCACTGTGCACAGTCCCAATCCTTACCAATACAGAAAAATACAGTCTCATTTGTGGGGTCCTATGAATCATACTATTCCAGCCACATCCAAAATTAATGATCCTAGGGCAGTTAGCACCATGGGGGCTATTAGGAAACCTCATTGTTAGATTTGGAAAACTGCAATTAGCATGGTTTATGGAGGCAAGTCTTTAGGGACCTTTCTATGAGTTATTAAAAAGCGACTGGAATTTTGAGCCACAGTCAAGTGCAGGAAACATTGCCCAGTATTGGAAGGAGAAGGAATTAATGGATAGAGGGAATCATTTGATTTCCTTATAGGCCTACATAGTAACCTATGCTGCCAGTATTCTGTATGTTCCTATGAAGATAATTTTATGTGGCTTAGTGTAATACCAACTGGTTTTAGTAGAATCATATGATGTCATACTCCCACAAGATTTGATGCTATCCACTTTGCATTCAGTACATGGTTCCACAAAATTGGTTAGGGGCCTAGCACACCATTACCCAAATAGTTGTGTGTGATTAGCCTCTGAATCAAGTGGTCAATGTCCATGGCTTGGAGAGCAGGGCCATTTTCCAAAAGAGATGGATTCTGCTGCAATCTGTACTAAAATCAGGCTGGCCAGAAGCAAGCCCAGAATGCAGTTAAATATGCCATCTTATACACTGCTGCAGCTGAAGACACATGTAGATTTGGGATGTTGAGTGTTCTTTCCTGTTCATATTGATGTGCACTAGAGCTCGTTTCCTGATGATTGTCAAACACACAAAAAAGGGGACTTTGGTGGGCCTGCAATAGACTTCACATGAATTCTTGGCAATTTAAATGAAGTTGTTAATTTGATAGCCACACACAAAATTATACTGTGTTCTATGGAACAGTCACATGTGGGATCCTCAGAGGTGGCCACGTTACTTCAAAAATGAACACTAACTGTATCATACGTTTGGTCTATTTCTGTTCCTTCTTATCATGATGTGGCTATATTTCAGTGAAGGACTACCTGCTCTATCATATCCACTCACAAGGAAACTTTTCTAGAGAGTTCATTTATATAGTTTTAACAGCCTTAAGGATTGCTCCCTGAGGGTGCAGCAGCACCAGAACACCAACAAATTTCTTCCCAGGTCAGCTTGAAAACTTTTGTTCTCATTGCTGTATGTGAGATGTGCACTGAGAGACAGAAAACACCAATTGGAAAGAGTTGGACCATATATGAAAGCAGAATTATAATCCACAGCTTTTAGCAACCTTCTCAGAAAAATGACATTTTGTTTAAGGTAAACAGCCCTGGAAACCCTTCAAATCAGACCTTGGATGATGTCCTTTTGCTAACATTAGTAACAATCTAGGAAGCTAAAGAATAACTTCTGTAACAATCAGCTCCAACGGCCAGGGCTTGATTAATAACTAACAACTTCCATATTTTTTGTCTATGTTTCTAACTTAGGTCCAACAAGAGATATTCAAAGACATAACTCTGAGAAATCACATTGGATGCTCCATTTCTAGTTAGCGGGTCTGCAGCTTCCCCAATTTAATGGCTGCCAACCTGTACATACCAGAAGTTTGCTCTTTCCCACTATAAAATTTTCTCACTCTCCTACCTGTCATTGAGTCTCTGCTAAATAAAACAAAAGTGACAATGGTTGTGTCTTTGCTGTAGTAACCCCTGAATAAAAACTCTTCGCACATTATGTGATCTTTGCTATTTCCATTGTATGTTATTTTAGGATCCCTCAAAAACACTCATATCGGAACTGGGATGTGGCTCAGTAGTAGAACACTTGCCTAGTGTGAGTGAGTTTGAGCCCCAGCATCACAAAAAAGTAACATTGATCAGAAATGCCCTTCAAGTATCTGTCAATGTTTTATTGCTATTAGGTTTAGTGGGACCAGTAAATTTTCTAATAGCTATAAGGAATGAGTTGACCATTTGAATGGAAAATCTCCTAACAGCAGAGATGTTAGTCTTCCACAGGATTCTACTATGTTTTTAGGAACCATCTTTGAGGTAACACTTACCAGCTTTGATTATTTAATATGGCAGCCAGTTTTTCAATTGCTGTACAGCCAGTTTCCACTGAGTATTATATAAAACTTACAGTTAGTGCTGTGAGAAGGTTAAGCTTTGGAAGAACTTTCAAAATGGGTATAGTATGCAAGGTTTTATTTATTCATGTTCATTGTCAGTCATGGGATAAATTCGTGATAAAGTGCCTCTAGCCACTTAAACAACTTTTGGTGTCTATAAATGGGACTTATGGGGAGGAGGTAGAGTGAGAGAAACATAACAAGAAATAAGAGCAATAGTTGCAGAGACTCAACATTATTCATAATTATAATCATTTCATAAGTGTTATAATTTTATTTTTATAATCCTTCAGGTTTTGTTAGTATTGGCTTTAGATTTTAGCTTTTTAAAGACAGGGTTTTGCTATAATAAGTCAAACTTACCTGGAACTTGTGATTCTTCTGCCTCAGCCTCTAGAGTTTACACGTATGTGCTACCATGCTTGCTTTTGATTACAACACTTTTAACATGCTTCCAACAATCACGAGTATCTTGTTTATAACATTGGTTACTTAGCTCCCCTGTGAATTTCTTAAATAGTATTTAAAACGTACTGGAGCCTGCTCTATTTATTTGATGGCAATAGTTAATTATAGGAGTTTAATCTAATTTAAAGTAAAAGTTAGATCGTAGAACTTAGAAAGTAGTTAGGCATCAAAAGTGCTACCTTAGAACCCAGCTTAGCCTGAATGCTATGAGCATTAAAAAAGGAACTCTAGCCTTAGTAAGGATGTCTGTGTTTATATTAATAGAATTGTCTAACCCAAATGCTCAATGGTATAATCCCCTTTCTCCTTAAACTGACCCATCATTGTGTGTCTGTCTGTGGTGATTCTTGTCAATAGCACATTGCCAGAGCAATCTGCCAATGGATGGCTAGGCAACACTGGCCATGGTACAATCTTCTGAATTAAGGAATGGATACAATAAGAGAGTTGTTCCTGGGATGATATCTTGTCTAAGAAGACAGTGAGAGAGGAAGAAATGAAGATAGATCCCACAAATCCATTCCAAAACAACGTTTTAAAAAAGCATGTGGAAATGTTTATTTTTATAATTAAATTGCTTATACAATATGAAATATTAAACAATAAGACAATTTATTCTCAAAGTAATGGATTCTGTCAATCATCCACACTGATGTTTACAGTAATTTTTTTGCTTAATGAAAGAAAAATCAGTAAGATGAGATTTGGTGACTTGAACTGGAAAATCAGAATTTGAGTAGAAAAATGCTATCCTAGGGCATAAGGAAAAGTGATAATAGAGAATTATGTTTACAGTCAATTCAGGATTACATCACTTAGAGTATTGAAAAGTCAAGATACACAGGCTGCTGGTTCTTCATAAACAACTTCTGTCTTCCTTCCTCCCTTTGTTTTCTGGTGGATTTCTTCAATGTGTCCACATTTGGAAGACGGACAGAGCGATTCAGTGAACCTTGCCAATCCAACTTCGACATCCTGAAGTGAGATTAAAGTTTCAATTGAAAGCTAAAGACATGCACATCTAGGCAATCCAAGGTAAGATGTGGCCCTGTCCACCACTAGTCTGTCATTGTCTCATCCTGTGAGATGATCTGACAAGTTATTAGAACTGTGAAACCTCTTTCCAGAAGTTTCTCCCTCTAGCTAATACCTTTTCTTTATCTTGGCATGAGATTCCAAGGGAAATTTCCATTTCTTTGGGGGTCTCATAGTCAGAATGAGAGACAAAAGTGTCTCTTCAGAACATCTTCATCTCTGCCAGACCCATTACAACTCATTTTTTTTTGTTTTAACACTTCAATCCTGAGATAAGATACCTACACGTATGAAACAAGTGTAATAACAAAGCATTGTTAGAACACATTCAGTTAGTGCATAACAACAATTTTTCATAACTTCCTAGCTTTTAGTTAACTTAGGAAGGGTTGGCACATAGCTTCTTAAGTCTCAGTATTTCAACTTCATACATTCTATATTGCTAAGATATTTGGTGAACTCTAATTTTAGAATAACTCAAAGAGTTTTTTTTTTCTTTTCAATTCCGAGTTTCTCTGTGTAATAGCCCTGGCTATCCTGGAAATTATTTTGTAGACCAGGCTGGCCTCGAACTCAGAGAACCACCTGCCTCTGCCTCTGCTGGAACCAAAGGTGTATGCCACTACCACCTGGCTAAGAAATTTCTATTTGACAAAAATTTAATTACTTTTAACTAATTACCTTCATAAATTTGAAATATACACACATACAGTGTGTGTGCATGCGTGTGTGTGTGCATGTGTCTTATCAGCATCAAAACTTTTTTCCTTTTATTGAAAAATAGATTCTTTTCCCATATTATATATCCTGATTATGGTTTCTGCTTCCCCTACTCTCCCAGTTCCTCGCCACCTGCCCTCCCATCCAGATCCACTCCCTTTCTGTCTCTCATTAGAAGAGAACAGGCTTCTAAGAGGTAATAATAAAATATAACAAAATAAAACATAGTAAGATAAAACAAATGCTATCACATCAGAGTTGGACAAGGCAAACAAAGAGAAGAAAAAGAGCCAAAGATGAACAAGATTCAGAGACTCACTAGTTCACTCTCAGGAATCAAATAGATGAATTAAATCCTTACCTACTAATAATTAGCTTAAATGTAATTTAATTAAATTCACAAACCCAAAGACATAGAGTGGTTGAATAGATAAAAGCGTAAGATCCAATTATATGTTGCCTACAAATAATTCACTTTACTAATATAAGGACACACATACACTGAAAGTGAAGACATAGAAAGGGTTATTCTATGCAAATAGAAGGAAAAGCAGAGTAGGGGTAGCTAATATATCAAACAAATAGACTTTAAAAAAATAAAACATTCAAAGAGACGAGCTAATGATATTGTGGCCAAGCACATAACAACTGTAAATGTATGTGTACTCAACTTTGAAGCAACCATCACAGAGAGCAATTACTGAATGCTCTGATGGAAGAGTTAAAAGGAACATAATAGAAGACTTTGACACATTTTCAACAGTGCACAGACCATCCAGGCAGAAAATGAAGAGGGAAGAGTGAACTTGAATTATACTTTAGAGTACATGAACCTGTCAAGTCATATACAGAATGTTCCAACCAACAGCACAAAAATGCATTCTTCTTAATCACACACAGAACATTCTCCAATGTATAGTATTATATTGTTGTGTGACACTATTGCTGTGGAGATGTGAAGAAACGCCTACTCATTTCAGATGGAGAAATGACAATAGAAATGTATGGATATCATCCAAATCCATCTTAGTGAGCTAATGAGTTTTATTGGGGTTATTTACAGGAATATGGGTGTTACTTACAGAAGCAGAAATAACTCAAGACAGCTGCACCACCAAAGCCTACCCCACGAAAGCTGGGAACCCGAGGCACACCACACAATCTGCAGGCAGCTCAACAGTGCATTTCATGATAAAAACTCCCAGTGCTGCAACTATAAGACCTCAACAGTATTGCTGCCTAAACAAAAACTACATAATGACAGCACCAGTCGACATAGCCACATGAATGGAGAAAATTTCACAAGGCCTCACCGCTAGATGAAGGGCTACAGGGTAGGAGGAGAATCCTGGGGTGAGCCCCCTAGAAAAATATATGTATACACACACACACACACACACACACACACACACACACACATACACATACATGTAACAATAACAAAGAAAAAGAGGTCACAAATTTGAGAGAGAGTTGGGAAACATGGGAGGAATTTGAGGGGGTAGAGAGAAGGGTGGTGTGGTGGTTTGAATGAAAAATGTCCCTCAAAGGATCAGAGGGAGTGGCACTATTAGGAGGTGTGGCCTTGTTGGAGTAGGTGTGGCCTTGTTGAAGGAAGTGTGTCACTGGGGGTGGGCTTTTGAGGTCTCAGCTCTTCAAGCCAGGCCTAGTGGCTCTCTCTCCTCCTGCTGCCTGCTGATTTAGATGTAGAACTCTCAGCTTCTTCAGCACCATGTTTGCCTGCGTGCCGCCATGCTTCCCACCATAATAAGAATGGACTGAACCTCTGAACTGTAAGCCAGCCCCTTTTAAATGTTTTCCTTTATAAGAGATACTGTGAGCCGGGCGGTGGTGGCACACGCCTTTAATACCAGCACTCGGGAGGCAGAGGCAGGCGGATCTCTGTGAGTTCGAGGCCAGCCTAGGCTACCAAGTGAGTTCCAGGAAAGGCGCCAAAGCTACACAGAGAAACCCTGTCTTGAAAAAAAAAAACAAACAAACAAAAAAAAGAGTTGCTGTGGTCATGATGTCTCTTCACAGCAATAGGAACCCTAAGACAAATGGAAATGATGTCAATACAGTATTCATATATGAAAATCTCAAAAAATTAAAATAAAAAGACTCTTAGCAAGATGTGGTAGTTCATGCCTACAATCCAAATACTCAGAAGGCTAAGGCCTGCAAATTGTCATGAGTTTGAGAGCATCCTGGACAATATAATGAGTTCCAGGCCAGCCGAGGCTACAGAATGTAACCGTGACTCAAAAATAAAAATAAAAACAACCAACAAAATAGTGATAACAAACTGGGTTTATCAAGAATGTTACTCAACACAGTAAAGGCTAGGTATTATAATACCATAAACTATCCTCCAGTTCAACAGTTAAAAAGTTGAAAAGCTTTCCCTATGAGACAAGAAACAAAACAAGAATAGTTGAGTAGGGAAGGATGGGAGGGTAGCTGAAAGGGTGGTAAGGGGAAGAGTTGAGGGGAGGTAAATACATTCAAAATACACTGTATCAAGTTCTCAAAGAATTAATAAGATATTGCTAAAAACTCAACTCAAAATGAATTAATGATTTAAATACATAATCTGAAATTATAAAACTTCTAGTGACATTTAGGGAAAAATAACATTACTCTGTGAAATATTTTTATATGATCCAAAAAGCATAGGCATTAAAAGCAAAAATATACAAGAGAAATTGTATCAAATTTTGATGTTTTTATTAGACATATTATTTATACATAATGGGTTTCATTATGACATTTTCATACACGTATGTATTGAATTTATCCCTTGTCCCATTCCCATTCCTGCTAATCCCCTTTCCTCTTTTTAACAAGGGCCCCTTCTTCCTTCATGTCTGTTGTGTATGTCACCCAATGAGTTTCATTAGGATTGTTTCCAGGAGCAAAGATGAGGTTTCTCTATGTAACATGGCATGCCTATGGCTATACCACTGAAGGAAATGTCCCGCTCCCCTTGCCTCATCTGCCATTATCTACAGATATTTTCAGGGAGGAGTCAGGCTACATGAGTCTCCCCTCCCATGCCAGGGTGTTGACAGGTCCAATCTTGTGGAGACATTGTGCAGGAAGTCACGGCTATTATGAATTCAAGAGTGCAACAGCCATGTCATGTCCAGAAGTCAGGGCTCCACAGCACTTCCTGCCCACTCTCCTACAGCTCTTACATTATTTCTATCCCTCCTTCTGCAATGTTCCCTGACCTATGGAGAAGGTGTTATTGATGTTCTGCTTATAGCTGAGGATTCAATAGTCACTTATTCTCTGCATTTTCACCAGTTATGTCTCAGCAGTTACCACTGACCACTGTAAAAAAAAAAGCTTCCCTGACCAAAGCAGACAAAAGCGCCACTCTACGGGTGTAAACATAACTATTTAGAAGGAAATTTTGATATGTACATCATCTCCTTTCAACAACACAACAGCAATAGCTATGATCTCTGCTGCAAGCCGCAAAAATATATAAAGTACGATTTCAGCTGATTATAACAAAGCTACACCTGGAAGAAGCCAAAGGACTTCCAGAGGTAAAGCCGAGTCTTAAGGAGCCTTGGTGATATTTGGCTTTTGATTATTAGCCGTTTCCTACTATGAATTTCTCGTGTGCTATTGTATCTTTTCCATCATTCTTTGGGCACAATTTCCCTTTTACTAAAGGAATTTTGGATAACCTTCTGAGAATTAATGCAGCCAGGATCTCTAATTGCAGGTCTTTCTGCAATTACTGTTATTAGCAGCATCTGGCCAAGACCATCCCCGGAGAGACGAAAGTATCTTATCAGAGATGCCTCTGTACTCTCTAAGAAGAGACTTAAGCATCCATGGCCAAACGCAACAACACCTGTGTCCTATTTCAGGCAGATAGCATTATTTCTTGTGCAGTTTAAGGTGAGACCCTCCTTTCTTATACAACCTTACTAATAGACCCCTAACTTCTTACCTAACCACTTCTAGGAATGTAGACTGAACACATAGATTCCTTTTTTGATATACTAACTGACATTAGCTCTCAGTTGACCTCCTCTTTTACCACTCTCTTTTTGGGTTGTAAAAGAAAGCCTGATGGTCACTGCCTGAGGAAAGTTCTTACCTGCCTTTATGACCCCGTAAGAATTCAAGCCTGGTGACCTTGCTCTGCCAGAGGATCGCTATTGCTTGGGTTTATAACTGGATACCTGAGGGACTTGATAGAACTTAAGAGGTATAAGGACTGAGAGGAAGATAGGACAGAAGAACTTGAGGATGGGATGGAAGATGAGGAAGAGCCAGATGGGAAAGTACTAGATGGGTAAGAATGAGATGAGAAGGTCCTAGATGAGGCAGAACTAAGATGAGAGAATTAAGATAGAACTTAGAGGGGACAGCAGATAAAGGTAGAGAGAAATCAGGCAAGAAAGGAACTAGGTTTGAGTACAGAACTGTAGCTAATAAAGTAGATGGACAAAGAGCTTGGTGTACCTAGATTCATTTCTCAAAAATAATTCTCGCCGTTTCGTAGTTTCTCTTCTGGGCCCCTGGAAGTATATTACTAAGGCTAGTCCTTAAATAATATACAAAAGAGCTCCTTAGCTACAAACGTTTGGCCTGGTTTACAGTACCAGATGTAATTTCCCCCTATGTGTGAGCATCAAATACTGCACTATCATATAGTGGTACATTCTGTAACCCCAAAAACTTATGAGATGGAGGCAAGAGGACGAGAAGTTCAAGGTCACCCTCACTATATAGGGAGTTTGAGAATAGCCTGAACTACATGGACTCTCTCTCTACTTTTCTTTGCCTTTTTCCCCTTTGTGTGTGTATGTGTGTGTTTGTGTCCAAAAACACCTCAAAAGCTAGAAATCAAATAACTATTTAAACATGGACAGCAAACTTAAGCAGACATTTCTTGAAAGAAGACACACTGACAACAGATACATGAAAATGCCTGGGGCTGGAGAGGTGGCTCAGAGATTAAGCACACTGACTGTTCTTCCAGAGGTCCTGAGTTCAATTCCCAGCAACCACATGGTGGCTCACAACCATCTGTAATGAGATTTGGCGCCCTCTTCTGGCCTGCAGGGATACATGCAGGCAGAACACTGTATACATAAATAAACATATCTTTAAAAAAGAAAGTCCAAGACTGACCATAAGCCTGAGTAAGCGAGCAAGCAAGCAGCATTCCTCCATTGTTCCTGCCTTCAGATTCCTGCCTCGAGTTTCTGCCCTAACTTTCCTCAATGATGGACTGTGACCTAGAAATAAACTCTTTCCTTGCTTTTGGTCAGGGTGTTTTATCACAGCAACAGAAAAGAAATTAGAACAAGAATAATAGAGGAAGACACCAGACATCAACTTCTAGCTTCTACACATGCATACACTGTCAAGCACAACTGTATTCACATATGCAGAAACACATACAAATACATACATGCCAAAAGAAATATTAGTATGTTAAGGAGATATCTGTACTCTGATATAATTGAAGCATTACTCATAATAGTCAAAATACAGAATCAGCTTGTGTCTGTTAGATGGATAAAGTTTGTGTGTGTGTATGTGTGTGTGTGTGTGCACGCACACATATGGATATATGTGTGTATGTTTGTGTCTCAACTCAAAAATAAAAAAATGAACGAATAAAATTTTGTCATGGATAAATCCGAAGTCTAAATGCTATTCTGCTAAGTAAAATGAGCCAGGCACAGAAACAGAAATGCTGCAGGGGTTCAGCCATATGTAGTAGTTTGAAAACTGAATTCATAGGGGTTGAGTGTAGAATGCTAATTACCAGAGGTTTAGGAGTGGGTAGATATGAGAGGGAGCAGGAAGTCTGGGATCAAAGGATACAAAGTTATTCACAGGGAGAATAAATTCTGAGACTATTTGCAAAGCAGAATGATTACAGGAATAATAATATAGTGTAAATATAGAATACTAAATTTTAAATATCTCCCTATTAAACTATGAACAATGAAATGACATCTGTTAATTATCTTGATTTAATCATTCCTTATTTTACACATGTATCAAAACATGACATAATACTCCATAAGTGTATGAAATTACCATTTGTCAATTAAAATAATATTGTTTTGGAAAAAGAAAACCTAATCTGGACATGGTGGCACACACCTTTAATCCCAGCACTTGGGAGGCAGAGGCAGGTAAATCTCTGGGAGTTTGAAGACATCCTGGTCTACAGAGTAAGTTCTAGA
>LZPO01057485.1:190299-202719 GCA_001675575.1 Neotoma lepida
TATAGGTGAAGGAAAAAGGATAGGAACCAACTCAAAAGAAAGGGGACAAGGACTTCCATGGGGAGAAGAGAATCAGAGTAAGATGTAAGATCAGACTTACATGTCTAGGTGATGTTGTTAAGAAGCATGAGGGAATCTCTGGATCTAGCTCTGGAGGCTATTAGGGTCTTCTAGCCCAGGGCTTATCTTACTTAGGGTTAGCAAATGTTCGGCAGAGTCTCATAGTGGATACAGAGTGTCTAGCACCTGACTAAAAATCTCGGCATGCTAAACTTGTAATAATTGAATGTATAAATGTTTGAGTTTGGCATCATCAAGCTTTTAAAAACACTCCCCACAACCAACAGGTTTTTGAGCTAATGGATTCTAATCTCTTCTGAATAAGTAATATACAACCAATATACAGGAGCCACATCCTTAACTCAATTATTTAACAAAGTGAATAGCATTAAAAGGTGGAGAGGGAAATGGAGATAAAATGTTGTAAGATCTTTACATTATCTAGAAGAAGTGAAAATAACAGTTTTAATTAATTAATAAGTCAATAATACACAATAATAATAAGCATAAAGATTAGGCTATGTTTCCATTATATGTGTAACATATTATAATGTTAATATATATTTCAAAAGTTAGAGACTTAAAACAACTCTTTTACAGCTATAAATGATCTCAAGGCACATTACTAACTTGGTTATGGGTTGAGTGAAAGTTTGATTGTGAAGACAAGTTTTCTTCAAATTCAAACAGCATTTCTCAGGAAAAACATTCTCACAGGGCCAGGGATATAGCTCAATGATAGAACACTTGCCTAAGCATGTATGAGGTCCTAGGTTCAATACTCAGTACTACAAAAGAACGACATTCTGCGTATATACTATGTTCTCAACCTGTTCAGAATTAACTAACTTCTAAGAAAAACACTGTAATCAATCTTTCAACACTCTGATGTAGCATGTTCCCTATTTTTCCTTTGTGACCCATTCATAGCCCTGATTCAGAACAATGCCTGTGTGTATAGCACGTATGGCTAACCCTAAGCTCACTGAATTGAAAACAACCGCCACACACAGAAACAAAAATGCTGAAATCAACAGATAAAAGTATAGATTGATAACAATGGTTTGTGGCTTTGTGTGCTATTCTGAGTCAACAGGACGCAAAACTAATTTCCTCCCCTGTAAAACTCCTATAAAAGACTAAGACAAAAGTTCCTAGTTCTTCTTAATACCACATTTGCTGTGCTGTTCATAAATAGAGAGGTCAGCCTTTGTTCAAGAGTTCAGATCAGTAGACAGATCAGAGCTCTTGTGAACAAATCCTGCTCCCTTGGTTAAACTATACCAAGGGTCAGTGTTTTTGCTTTTGTAGTGTGCCAGACACCTTTTTTATTTTTAATTGTGAAACAGCCTTGCTAAGTTAACCAGGTTGATCTTGAACTTACATTGTTGCCCAGGTAGGCCTTCTGTGATCCTTCTGTCTTAGCCTCCTGGGCAGCTGGGATTACTGCCTGTGCCAGCTCAAACTCTTGAGGAATGGAGACATGTGTGCATAAATAGAGAGAAGGAACTGGTAAAGGCCATCACTAGAAGCTGAAATGAAGCTGGTGCAAAGATATATAAGGACTAACAAGAAAAAACCTGAATAATTGAAAAAAAATTTTAAAATGGGGAATACAAGAGACAGAATGTGAGATAAATAGAAAGCAAGGAATAAGTTGATATATGCATAACACATACTCTAATAGTTATATTAAATGCTATTATGCTGCAGACTACAATAAATAAGACAAAGACCAACAGCATGAAATTAGAAAAGTAACAATGTCACCAACAAGAAATATTATCTTAAATATGAGGTCATAGAAACATTAAAGGTAAAACAATAGAAAAATATATCATACAAACACTAACAAAATTAAGTTTTGTGGTAACAATAACATTAGGTAATATGAGCACTTATTTAAATAAACATTATAAAAGATACCCAAAGACATTATATTATGAAATTGTCACTCCATTATGAAGACATAACAATTCTAAATCTGTATACACCTAGTAGCATAATAGTAAATTATATTAAGCAAAAGTTGACACAATGCAGGGTAGCAGAGTAACATCCTCCCAAATACACCCACATCCTAATTACCAGGACCTACAAACATACTATGTTTCATGGAAAAGAAAGAAATTAATGTAGTGGATGAAATTAAGGTTGCTAATTACCTGCTCATAAAACATACCATTTATCACAGGGAACTCAAGATAATCATAGTGGTTCTCAATCATAGAAGAGACAGCATGGTGATCCAGAAACCTCTAGAGTAGGCAGGCTGGCTTTTGATTCTTGGCATGAGTTCCACTTTCAGTTTCTGAGGACCCTCCTGGTGGTTTCCAAAGTGGTTTGATTACATTCCCACCAGCAATTTATAAGGGTTTCTCTTGCATCCTCACCAACATTAAAATAACTGTTAAACCAAAGAAGTTATATGTATGTATGTATATGTCTAGAAAAAAATTAAATGCATTGAAATTAAATATATATTAATTGTTGCCTCAGAATAGGGCTGAGAGAGAAATGGGGAATGATTGATCCTAATAAATACAGGATTTATTTAGGCTGTGATAAAATGAGATTGGGAATTTTTCCAACACTCTATTGAACATTATATTAGTACATATTCCAGCTAATGAAAGAAGGGAGAAATGAGATAAGAATAAAGGATAGGAACAATTGTACTATTACTTGAGAATAAATGATTAGAGGAAGCTATAAATTCACAGAAGCCAAGGTAAGGAGACTTTGGGGGCAGAGTACTAGAGCTGAGAAAGCTAGAGGGAGAGAACTCCAAATGCAAGGGGGACTGAGACAGAATCCTACTCTGTGGCCTAGGTTGGCCTGGAATTCATGGCAATCCACCTTCATAAACCTCCCAGATGCTTGCATTCCAGGTATGAACTCCATGCATTTGCAATAGGTTTCAATTATTCAGCTTAGTATTGATTAGTGCACGTATGTGCTGGATTCTATGGGGGGGGGGATTCCCCAAAACACATACAGGCCCAGAAATGATCAGCCATCCAGAGTAAGAGATTTTGTTGGAAACTGTGTTAAGAAATCTAGAGGTTTTTTTTCCCCTCAGTAGTAGAAAAAATTTTCTAAAATAATTGTTACTCTACCTTCATCTCATGAAGCTTAAAAGTAAAACCCAAAGAATTCAAACTGTTTTTAAATAAGTTAACTTAATATGAAAGCTAAACCTCAATATTATTTATAGGAATAAAATTTTCAAACACCATGTAAGTCCCTAGATGAAAATGAGTCCTCGCCCAAGTAGAAAGTAAATGTCAAAGCAGCATTATCAACTGCCTGAACTTTGAGTGCCCTCACACTGATCTCCTAAGTAAAGGTCGGCAGGCATACAGGCACAGTGTTTAGACCTCTGTCCAAACACTTGATGAACAATAACTTAGGCTGACACAGAGGCAATTCCAAGGAAACTAGACTAGAAATTTGAAAACCACTCAAAAGATAATGACAGAAACAATTAAAAAAGAAGAAAAAACCCACAATAACAAAAAAACTGTGCAAAGGGAAAGGTGGCCAGATGCTGCCAGAGAGACTAAGTGATTACAAAATGCATTATCAAGTCACTAAACACCCAAGTGAGTGGTGTAGTGAAGAGCAACAGAAACAGTTTCTGGGTGAAGCAGCAATCATCCATAATTCTTGTCATACATATTACTGAGTTTTTTAATTTAAAAGTATGGCAAACAGCCGGCGTGGTAGTGCATGCCCTGAATCCCAGCACTCTGGAGGCAGAGGCAGGTAGATCTCTGAGTTGGAGTCTACAAACAAACAAACAAAACAAAACAAAAAAGAATAGCAAATAAAGGCAGGAGGTTGTAATCTCTTCAGGAGGCACTGTCTGGATCCAAAGTAAAAGGTAAGCCAGAATACCATTCTAAAATTTAAAATATCTGTTCCCATACACAAATACTCTAACCAAAACAGATAAACACAAGGAGACTAAACTGATTAGTCATCAAATTACCACTACATTGATATTTTATATTTTAACCTCTATTTTTTACTTTACTTTTTTTATTTTCTTGGTTGTATAGCTGGTTTTAGTCAAGCCTGTTAGCACAAGCCTATTAAGCCCAGCTGCTTGGAAATTCAAGGCCTCACTGGGCTATGTGTGTGCTCAAGGCAAGCCTTGGCAACCTAGTGAGACCCTGTCTTGGAACAAGAAGTAAAAGGAAGGCTGGGAATTTAGCCCAATGGTGGAGCACTTTGCTAGTGACAGCAGGGGAAGTAGACTCCCAACTTGGGTTTCTTTTTTCCCCTAAGCTTGAAAACAAGTTTTATTGAAGAAAAGATTTAACTGTTAAACCTGTAGGCGAATTTCTTTCACAATGGCAGATCCCCAAACTCCATATCAAAGAGACAGCTTTGGAAGGTACCGCCACTGTATTCAGCCACTCCCGGAAACAAGCTTGCCTCCTCAGAAACCAGGAGGGATGTGAATGTATTTAAATGAGTGATCTGCTTTGGCAAGACTAGTCACTTCTTAGAAAATACAGGGAAGTGACAAGTCCCAGCTAGCAGGCATGTGGCATGGCACCAGTTTTACAGGGCGTCCATCTGCGGAATCTTCAGAATCAACAGTTGTTGATTTAGCACACTCACAAAAAGAGAAGAGCCGGAAGGGGGGGGCATGCTGAAGGGCAGGGCATCTGCTGCAGTCCTACCCAGCCTCTTTAACCTTGACAGAAGTCCAACTTGGGGTTCTGAGCCTCATTAACAAAACAGAAGCTCTGGACAATTTTATTAGAGTTTAAAAGAAAATACCCCAGGCCACACAAGCTGTAAATCTCAGCGCTGCCCAGAGGAGGAGAATGGAGGATAAGCAGAGCTAGTATTGTAAATTATTTCTTTGCCAAAGAAAACTCGGATAAGTTGCTGTATTTGAGCGAAAAAAAAAAATAAATATTGTTTCTTAACCCAGCAACTTAAAGGACTTGGCCACAATAGCATGTTTTGGCTATTTCATCTTCACTTGATCTTAGCAAAAAGGCCTGGAGCAATTGAATGTTAAAACTTACACAGCTAGCAGAGACAAATATAACCCTGATTGGCTAGCAATTCAGAAAAAAATATGTTAGCAGTATCAAATATCTTTACTTTCACCCTACCAGTAAATTTAAATCCACTTATTTGTCAAAGATTTACCCAAGTCAATTTAAATAAAAGAGATCTGGGTTAATTTATCAGTTTTAATTTACATGATTACTCACTATACCAACTTGGTACCATGGAAATAGTATGCAAATAAACACTCACTTGTAGAGATAATAGACAAATAGACAAAAGCTTCAAAGATTATATAGATTTCATTTAAATTCATCATCTGCCATTTTGGAGCTTAAGTTAGACTGTTGATCTAATTACTTCCTCTAAGCAACCTTTAATTCTAAATCTTTACTCCCAATGGTATGGCAATTACTAGAAACAAGGTAAAATGTTTACATTGCAAAGATGAACTTGTAAACATCGTGAAGAAGTTGTCTTAGTTATTTTTCTACCATGACCAAGGCAATTTACAAAAGAAAGCATTTAATTTTACTTACAGTTTCAGAGGGTTAGATTCTGTGATGGCGGAGCAAAGGCATGACAACGGAAACACTAAGAGCTCACATCTTGATCAGCAAGTAGAAGACAGTGAGAGCTACTGGTAATGACACTAGGCTGCCGCAAAGGCTGCCCCCAGTGTCACTCTCTTCCAACAAGGCCACACATCCTAATGCTTCCCAAACAGTTCCACCAACTAGGGACCAAGTATTCAAATATGTGAGCCTATGTGGGCTATTCTCATTTAAACCACTACTGAGGGGTTTATATGAAAGCAAAAAATTTGAAAGGTGAAGCTTCTTGTATATATTTAGGTAATATTATTCCTTTTTTTAAGAACAGGACTGGGCAGATGGCTCAGTGGTCAAGAGTCCATACTTGTGGTTTGAATGAGAGTGGACCCATAGGCCCATATATTTGAATGCTTGATCCCCAGTTGCTGAAATTATATAGGATTTCACCATATAGCAGAGGCCTATAGCAGAGATTTCCCCACTTTGCTGTAACTTGCCTACCTCCTGTTTCCATCTATATATACTAAAAAGAGTCTTCATTTATAATTATCTTAGTTGTAACTATAAAAGCTCATGAAACTGTTACCACATTGGAACATAGTATTTGAAGTAACCTAAATTTGTGTTTCTGGGTCATGGTCAGTCAGAATT
Organism: Neotoma lepida; assembly: GCA_001675575.1. Lineage (NCBI taxonomy): Eukaryota > Metazoa > Chordata > Mammalia > Rodentia > Cricetidae > Neotoma > Neotoma lepida. Next base: position 196,599 of record LZPO01057485.1, read on the forward strand.
GGATCCAGAATGAACTATTTCATATTCCCTTTGAGGGGAGGATTTTTTGTATAATCACTACACTATTTATCTTTCCCTTCAGATTCCCTAATATTTACTTTATAAATATTTAGGTATTCCAGTGATGAGTTTATATGCTTACAATTGTTATATACTTTTTATTGTTGTTTCTGAGCTAGGATCTGTATTACTTACTTCTCCTGTTGCTATGTTAAAATATCCTGAGAAAAGCAACTTAAGAAGCTATCCTGGTATAGTTTTTGTCAACTTGACACAAACTACAGTTATCTGGAAAGAGGAACCCTTAACTGAGAAAATGCATCTATTAGTGGCCTATAGGCTGTAGTAGAATATTTTAAAGTGTGTTACTTTTGTTCATATTGCATTTGTTTAACTCTGTGAAGCTCTGTTACTGTGCCTGTGTAAAACACCTGATGGTCTTTATAAAGAACTGGTCAATAGCAAGGCGGGAGAAAGGATAGGCGGGGTTGACAGGCAGAGAGTATATATAGGAGAAACCTGGGAGGAGAGATCTAAGATCTAGGAGCCAGAGGAGGAGGAGGACTCCAGGGGCCAGCTACCCAGCTACACAGCAAGCCACAGAGTAAGAGTAAGATTTACAGAAGTTAGAGAATGGGAAAAGCCCAGAGGCAAAAGGTAGACAGGATAATTTAAGATAAGGAAAGCTGGCTAGAAACTAAGCCAAGCTAAGGCTGGGCATTCATAATTAAGAATAAGCAAGCCTCTGTATGTGATTTATTTGGGAGCTGGGTGGTGGGCCCCTCACAAAAAGACTTAGAAAAAATAGGCAAGTCTTTATGGCATTTTCTTGATTACTGATTGATGTGGGAAGCCCCAACTCACTGGGGTACGTGCCACTCCTGAGCTAGTGGTATTGGGTGGTATAAGAAAGCAGGCTTGGAGCAAGCCTTGAAGAGAGCAAGCCAATAAGTAGTGTTCTTCCCTGGCCTCTGTTTCAGTTCCTGCCTCCAGGTTTCTGCTTTGAGTTCCTGACTTGACTTCCCTTCATGATGGACTATAACTGTAAGCTTATATAAACCCTTTTCTCCCCAAATTGCTTTTGGTCATGGTGTTCTATCACAGCAATGGAAACCTTAAGACAGAAAAGTCTTATTTTGGCTCATTAACAATTAACACTAACCATCACAAGGCCTTACTTTGTAGCCCATAGTAGACTTGAATTTGCTGTGAGCCTAGTGTAATTGTCTCCAAAGTGCTAGGTTTACATGTGTGGGCTACTGTGTTTCACTACAACTTTTACAATTGTCATATACTATTGATGAATTGACCATTTTATCATTAAATAATGTCCATTTTCTCAGTTTTAGGTTCAAGACTCCAAATCTATTTTGTTTGCCGTAAGTATAGCTGTCTCTTTCCCCTTTGTTTTAATTTGAATGGAATATATTTTTTTATCCCTTTGCTTTCAATCTGTGTGTCCTAAAGTAAAATGAATTTCTTTTAGACTATGTTTATCTGTGTCTTTTCTTAAATGTTTATTGAGGGGCAAGTGGGCTGGCTCAGTGGTTAAAGGTACTTGCTGCCAAGCCCAGGTACCTGAGTTCAATCTCTGGGACCCACAAAGGTGAAGAGGAAAAAGCAACTTCTGCAAATTGTCCTTTGACCTCTCCATGTATGCGCTGACATGCCCTTTCCCCATAGTAAATAAATAAAATTTCATTTAAAAATTAAAGTAATGTTACTGGAGAAACCTGGGCAGTCCCACATTGGGTCTTATATATCACCATGGCAACTGAGGATCTCCTTTGGGATTCTTAGTCTCATTAAGGAGGAAATTTTAAAATGTACTGGGAAGGAAGGGTGGTCAAGGACAATTTTATTAAGCTTTAAGAGAAAAACAACAGGGCAGGAAGATGTCTGAAGGAGGGAGATCAAGAATGGAAAGAAGAAAAGCCGTGTCTTAGGGTCCCAAGGTCAGCATGTCCAGCAAGCACCATGGAGCCGAGTGGGAGAGCTTTAGAAAAATAGTAAGAAATGCCAGAGTGCCTGGGAAAGAATGCCTAGACACTGACCAGGAAAGAAACAAGGAAAAGGAAAATTTACACTTTCCTGAGGGTATAGCCATACTTAATTTATTTCTGCCTCCTCTAGATCAAAGTTCCAACGTACAGGAGGGTTAGAACCAGGAAGCATGCACAGGTAGATTCAGCTGTAGGACCCTTTGAGTGTTGCTGAGTGGTGGCTCACAGTTCTGGTTTTTCAGGTTCTTGTGGAATCTACCTGGTGCCAGAATCCAGGGCTTCCAAGAGATAGTCTGTCCTACTAGCCTTATATGCTGGAGGTGGAACTAGAGCTAAAAAAGACAAATTTTAAAAACATTAATAATTTCAAATGAGTCCTGCTACACACAAAACATCCTTTTCAAGCTGAGCAAAATTTAACTTCTATTAGCTACAACTGTCCATAATGTGGGCAATAGAGGCAAGAGGCATTACTGGACTGTGATATGCAGCAGCCTCAGGAGTTCTCCTTAAGGACTCAGGCCAAAGTGAATTTGTGGCTTTCTTGCAGAAAAGGATTTCTGAACTGACCAGTATGAAACAGAGTTGCGCTTTTTAAAAAAATTTTTTTTTCAGAGTTGGGATTTAACAAAGATAGTTTGTTAGTAATATAAGCTTAATCATGAGGGTTAAGAGAGAAAGCAGAGGCAAACAAAGCAGAGGTCAGGAGTGGTGGCACACATCTTTAATCCCATCACATGGGAGACAGGCAGGCAGGTCCCTGTGAGTTTGAGATCAGCCTGGTTTATACAGTGAGTTCCAGGCTAGCCAGCACTATATACTGATACCCTGTCTGGTGGTTGTGGTTGTGGGGTGTGTGTGTGTATGTGTGTGTGTGTGTGTGTGTGTGTGTGTGGTGTCTCAGAAGGCAGGATACACCCAGAATATGCTTGTGTGCTTCTCGAAGAAAAAGTTGCAGGGTTTTTATAAAATAGTTATATATACCATTTTGATAGCTTTTGAAGCTACTATCCTTGCAAGGTTGCTAAGGAACAGAAATGAAATAATCACTGGGTGATTCCTGTGGGGCAGGATTACAATTACCAAGGAAAATGTCTAGATCACAGGGATGCAGGAAAATATGGTATCTTCACAGAACATAAAGCTAACAGTTTCATTTAAGTTGATCAGAAAATATCTGGGGAAATGTAAGACGAATTTCTAACCAGTCTTATTAATAAACACACAGAACAAGAACTGTCTCTTATACACATCTAGATGTGTATAAGAGACAGCCTCTAGCCTCACCTCACCAACGCTGCCTCTACTTCCAAAGAGCGAAGCGAAGAGAAGAGAGCTGCTTCCTGTCTAACTCGGCTTTTTATGCTTGTCCATCTGCTAACTCATTTCCTATCCTCACCAAGCTACATCACTTCCTGTCTGTCTGCACAGACCTCCAGAACTCTATGGCTGTTTCTGGGATTAAAGGCGTGTGCTAACTTGCATGACTATTGTTTTACTACTAGCGGCTGGCTGCCCCGTTTTTCCTCTGATCCTCAGATAAATTTTATTGGGGAACACAGATAAAATATCACCACAGAGAAAGGAATGAGGCCCTACTCGAGATCATATGTATCCAGATCTTGAGCCTAGTTCAATGCTATTTTAACATAATATCCTTTTATAGAAAAGATTACCGCAGAAAGGCCTCAGTAAAGTGCCTAGGATGCAGGCATGAGACTCTGAGTTCAGATCCCCAGCATTTACATACAAGGTACAGTAGTGTGTGTCTGCAGGTCCAGCACTGAAGTGGGGAGCATGCAGATAATGGGTAGATTCCTGAAGCTCACTGATGAAATCAAGGACCTGTAGATTCAGTGAGACTGTCTCTGTAAATACTATGAAGAGCACTCAACCTCAGGCATCCACACACACACACACACACACACACACACACACACACACACCTGTCTCTTATACACATCTAGATGTGTATAAGAGACAGTGCACATACAGGGGAGGAAGTGAGGAGAAGAGAGAGAGAGAGAAAGAAAGCACAAATGTTATTGAGCTGGAATTCTAGCAGCCAGAGGCATCAATGTGAGGTGAGGGGCTCCTTTTTATCTATATGTCCCCTTGATTTCCCATGTCTTTTTGTCCTACATCACCAATATGTTGTTGTTGTTTTTGGTTGTGTTTTTCAGTGCTGGGGATTGAACCCAGGGCTTCACTTATGCCCAGCAAATGCTCTAGTAACACTGAGCTATATCCCAGCAGGACATTTTAAATTAAATGTATTTACTAACTGGTACATAAAAATGATTCCATGTTAATAGGATAACATATGATATTTCATTAAATGTATATATTCTGAAAAGCTCAAATCATAGGAAATATATATCTCCTCAGTTACCATTTCTTTAGGTTAAAACATTAAAAATCATTCTTCTACAGTTTGTAAAAGCATACCACATTATTATCTATAGTTACTCTACTATAAAGTAGGGTGGGGGTAATTCTTAGTCATATAATTATAACTTTGTAGGTACTGACCAATATGCCTGCACCCTACCTCCCTCCTATTCTCCCCGGACTCTGGTATGACCATTCTACTCTCAATTTCAGTGAGTTCTACTTTTTCAGATTCTACATATCAGTAACAACATGTGGTACTTGTCTTTCTGTGCTTGGTTTATTTCACTTAACATAATAATCTACAGTTCCATCCACACTGTCACAAGTGGCAATATTTCATTCTTTCTGTGGCTTACTAGTACTCCTTTGTGTATTGTGTAAATGTCTTACCACAAGTTTAAGGACATTCTGGTCTACATAGTGAATTCCAGTCCAGTCAGGGGCTACATAGCAAGACCTTCCCTTAAAACAAACAAACCAACCAAAAAAGAAAAAAAAAACAGTAAAACAAATATGACAGTTACTCAACAATCAGTTGTTACAATGATGGATGAAGCTCAGGTCCACATTAAAAATTGTGTTCTAATTGAAGATTACCTCTTTGTCATAATTAGCCAGTTCAGGATGCTCTAAGATAAGATTTCAAGCTCTTTTAGATAGGTTGAGTGGGAGAAAGTACTCATGGAAATCTTGTGGTTTGGGGATGCCATCATTAGGCATTTCTAAAGTTTTATATGCAGACATCTAATGCAGTAATTTGAAAGAGGGAAGCTAGGCTCATTTCTATTGGACTTCAAGATATGTGTGTGTGTGTAAAAAAATCTTATGGGAGATTTCTCTCAATTGTGTTTTAGCTCCATGGATATAATACCTGGCATTAAATAACTGGCATATTGCAAATAAAATCAACACTTTCTCCAGCTGCTCTTTCTTTCTTACATACTACTGATTTGCTGCTGTGGTTTCTTGTATATAATAATAATTATGAGCAAGTTCAGTAGTATAGAAAATTGAGACTGTATTAATTTCTATGTCTAACATGTATGTTGAGAGCAGTACTGTGATAATCTTGTATATCCAGCCATTCTTTGATTAAAAAAAAATTAGAAATACAAGTCTTGGTGTTGAATACACAAAATAATGAGAGAACTGCAGTGGAGATGAGGCCACGGATTTACCCTCCTTCCTGAAACAACTAAACGAATCAGTAAAAAAGCAGCCATTGTCACTGATTAGGTTTCAGACGATACAAGACCTTGCTAGTGAAGGAGGAATATCAATATTGGCTTCCTACCTGAAAGAGACAATATAAGGCAAATCTCAGTTTAGCAATCTCCATCCTTAACAGCAAGGCAGTCTGCAGGACAGAAGAAAAAAAGGTTCAACTAGATTGAGTACTGAACAAGACAGAGATTCAAAGAGAGACAGACAGACAGACAGAGATCCAGAGACCCATATCCCCTCATATCTCCAGAAAACCAAGGATCAGTGCATTGTATCTGAGGAAACTAAGTCTAAGGGAAAATGGAAAAGGGTCAGGAGGAACAGGAGCTCTTACAAGTTCATAAAGCACTCCTGTTTCCCAACCAAAGTTGAAAATATTACATATTACACACCCGTGAGTTGTGTAAAGCGCTCAGAAGGCTACTGACTACTGTAATACAAAATTACACATAAACCATAGGCTGATAAATATATGCTGCTTACATGTAAGAGCAAACCAG
>LZPO01057485.1:212718-240524 GCA_001675575.1 Neotoma lepida
AAACGCAGTAAGAAAGAAAAATGAAACAAAACAAAAATTGCACAAAAACCATGGAGTCCATTTTGTTTTGGCCAACTACTCCTGTGCACGGAGCCTGCCCTGGAGTGTGGGTGATACACCCAGGGACACTTCACTGGAGAAAACTGATTTTCTCCTTCCCAGCAGGTTATCCATTGCAAACAGCTTCTTGGTTAGAGGTGGGCCTTTGTGTCCACTTTCTCTTCTCAGTGCTGGGGTTTTATCTGGTTTAAACCTGTTCAGATCTTGTGCATGCTGAGAAAAAGAAAGACTTGAAGTTGGGTGGGTTAGGGAGGTGGAAGTATCTGAGAAAAGAAGGGAGGGAAAATAAAATCAAAATATATAGTCTTGACAAATGGAACAACAAAAAAGAAACTCACCTTATTATTGTTGTTATTATTTGGTTGTTCTTGAGACACGGTCTATGTAGCCCTGGCTGTCCTAGAATCACTATGTAGACCACTATTTAGGCCTCAAACTCACCGAGATCTGCTTCTGTTTCTTGAGTACTGGATTAAAAGCATGCACCATTTACAGCCAACTTTATTATCATATTTTATAAATTATTTTCTACATTTTTTAGACTTACTGAGATATGACTGACAAAACTGTACAAGGTGTACAATGTGATAATTTGATATATCTATATACTATAAAATGATTACCAAAATCAACTTAATTAACACATTCATCATATCTTTTCATTACTTTAAAGAACATCTAAGATCTTTTTGGTCAGCAAATGTCAAGTATGCCATACTATATTATCAATTGTAGTGACCATGCTGTGCATTAGACAGAACAAATTCTTCTTATAACTGAACATTTGTGCTGTTTGAACAGCATCTCCCCATTTCCTCTACTCTTAAATTTTGGCAACTACTGTCTTCCTACTGATTTCTCAGTTCAGTTCTTTTTAGATTATACATATAAAGTGATACCATACAATAATTATTGTTCTCTACCTGGCTTATTTCACTTAGCATAGTGCTCTCCAGTTTTTTCTGTTATAGTATACGGTAGAAATACACATTCATTTTTTTCATTATGTACTCATCCATAGGCAGACACTTAGGTCAATTCCACATCATGGCTACTGTAAGCCATGCTGAAATAAACATGGTAATATAGATATTTCTTTAAAATATGATTTCAGGCTGGAGAGATGGCTCAGCAGGTAATAGTGCTTACAGCTCTTCCAGTGGAATTGAGTTCAGTTCCCAGCCATCAACATCGGGTAGCTCACAACTACATTTAACTCCAACTTCAGGAGATCTGACACCCTCTTCTGGCCTCCATGGGCACTGCATGCAACTGCATATGCCCATGAACAGACAGACAGACAGACAGACAGACAGACAGACAGACACACACACACACACACACACAAATAAAAAATAAAACCCATCTTTAAAAAATAAATGAATAAGGCCATGTGTGGTGGCATATGCATACCTTTAATCCCAGCATTCAGGAGGCAGAGGCAATAGTAGGCAGAACTCTTAAAAAGAGTGAGGCCAGCCTGGTAGTTCTAAGCCAATCAGGCCTACACAGTGAGATTCTGTCTCAAACAAACAACAAACAAATAAGTGTGAATATTCATTTCTTATTTCATTTTCTTTGAATGTCTACAGAAGTGGCATTGCTGAACCCTATGATTCTATTTGTAAGATTTTGAGTAACCTCCATACTGTTTTTCAACAGCTCTAACAGTTTACTAAACCAGCATAATCCCTAACAACAACCTTAACATTTGTCCCTACCCACATACAAGTGTAGTTCTCAGTCCTCATCAAGGAAACTTCTCTTTGCAACAGGCATATCAGATACATGGTTTGCAAATGTTTTCTTCCATTCTGGAAGCTTGTTTCCTTGGTTGTGAAGGTTTTGTGCTGTGGGATAATGCTCTTGAACACTGGTTTAATAAAANGCTGATTGGCCAGTAGCCAGGCAGGAAGTATAGGCGGGGTGAGCAGACCAGGAGAATGCTGGGAAGAGGAAAGGAGGCAGGAGTTGACACTTGACATTAATCTGTGGTCTCTACACATAAGCATGCACATGAATGTGCACACACACACATATGCATACACAATCAAAGCCATTACTGTTGCAGGATGGTGGGGGTGCACGCCTTTAATCTCAGGACTCAGGAGATAAAGGCAGGTGGACCTCTGTGAGTTCGAGACCAGCCTGGTCTACAAAGTGAGTTCCAGGACAGCCAGGATTGTTACACAGAAAAACCCTGTCTTGGAAAAGAAACAACAACAAAAAACTGTTACTGTTAAGTGATATATATGAAAACATGCTAATTTCAAGCACATTAGCATATTTCCCATTAATGAGTACAGGACTTCCTTTATAGTGTAGGTTCAAAATGATTCTAGGTCATTTTGAATGCAGTTTATATTTCTAATCCTCTGGTAAAGGACATCCCTGTTTAAACCAGACTTTCCAAATAAGCTATGGCAGTACAGTAAAAGGTAGGCCCCAGTATGCTTCCTTTAGTCATTTTCTACTTTCTATGACAAAGAATTACATAATCATTGACTTAAATCTACCTTCTGTTCTCCTGCAAGTACAAATAATTACTGTCTTTTTTCTGCCTCTAAAAGATATTGAGATAAATAACTAGAATATTGCCCTATTTTGAATAAATCATAGATTTCTATGTTAAGCCTGGCTCAAATTCAGAAACTTCCTGGGATCACATGGCAGCTCACCTCACAACTGTCTGTAACTCTGAGATCTGACACCCTCACACAGACATACATGCAGGCAGATAAAATAAATAAATTAAAAACAAAACAAAACAAAACAAAACAAAACAAAACAAAACAAAAACCAAAAACTTCCTGGGATCTAAGTTCAATGCTACCACCTTTTAAGAATCCCTGTACCTCCAGTTTCTAATAACATGCTCCCCCACTTCCTTCTGAGTTTTTTTTCTTTTTCTTTCTTTTTTTGGTTTTTTGAGACAGGGTTTCTCTGTGTAGCGTTGGTGCCTTTTCTGGAACTCACTTGGTAGCCCAGGCTGGCCTCAAACTCAGAGATCCACCTGCCTCTGCTTCCCTAGTGCTGGGATTAAAGGCGTGCGCCACCACCACCAGGCCCTTCTGAGTTCTTTCTAGCAGTACCCTTAAAGTCCATATTCCTGGCCTGTGCCTGGTGGCGCACGCCTTTAATCCTAGCACTCAGGAGGCAGAGGCAGAAGGATCTCTGAATTTGAGGCCAGCCTGCTCTACAAAGCAAGTTCCAGGGCTATATAGAGATATCCTATCTCAAAGAACAAACAAATAAACAAAAAGCCACATATACATATAAAAAAAAAAAGGCCTAAACAACAAAAGTCCATATTCCTATTGACAGTCTGTTCAAAACAGTTTAGGATTTTTGTCCTTCAAAGTTCTTCAGCTTCTACCCCACTCTCTGATTCCAAACCTAACTTCCCACTTTTAGGTATTGTGAAGTCTAGCACATCCCTTCTAGTACCAAAGCCTATAGCTTTCCAATACTGTGTAACCAGTTACCATGTTTTTGAGCTTGAGACAACATCTATTTATTATCTAGTTAGAAGTCCAGGAACAGCTTAACTCTGACCTGGCCCCAAATCATACTGCCAACCTCATCTAAGGATCATGGTTCTCCTCCATCTCACTAGTAGGCAGAATTAAGTTCCTTAGAACTAATTGGAATCCCCATTTTCTTGAGGGCTGTCAGCCAGAGAAAAATTTCACCTTCGGTCTTCCGCATGACCCTTTCCTCTCGAAACATGGCTGTTGTTTCTACAACAGAACACCTTCTGCTTTTGCTTGTCACTTTTAAGGACTCACCTATTAGGAAGGACCCATTCAAGATAATGTTTCCTTTGATTAACTTAAAACGCAGCATCCACAATTTAGGAATGAAATCTCTTCATATTCACAGGCTTTGTCCACACTAAACAGCAGGGAATTACATAGGAACACTCATGACAAGGGGAGAATACTGAAATCATCTTAAGATTCATTTAAAGCATCAGGACCATTCTGCGCACTCTTTCCCCTCTAATCTGGGAGGTTGCCTTAAACTCTTGGCCTCTTACAGTCCATTGGCCTTCTCTATATTTATTCTTAATTTCCATTTTTTATCACCTGCTCCTTGGGAGATGCCTCTTGCTTCTGGCACTCTGATTTTCATGTTTCCTGTCTCCTATAAAATTGAAGAGTCAGCCAGTAAACAACCTGTAAAGAGTCATTTTTTTCCTTTTATTGAAAATAATTTTTTTCCACAATATATCCTGATTATGGTTTCCCCTCCCTCTCCCCACCTTCCCTCTCATGTGGATCCACTCCCTTTCTGTCTCTCATTAAGAAATAATAATAAAAATAAAATATAATAGGATAAAACAAAAACTAACGCATTGGATTTGGACAAAACTAACAGAAGGAAAAGAGCCCAAAAGAAGGCACAAGAAACAGAGACCCACTTATTTGCACACTCAGGAATCCCATATATAAAAACATTAATCTGGAAACCATAATATATACACAAAGGACCTGGTGCAGACCCGTGTAGGCCCTGTGCACACTGCCTCAGTGTCTGTGACAGAACTGCAATTACATGTGGTCAGTAATTTTTCTTCCTTGACTTCTTAGACAGTATATATGGACATACAACTGTAACCAACTAGAACTAGAGAAAATTTACACAGTATAGAATAGATTTTTCTTAACAGCCTGGCTAATATGAAATTCTCTATTCTTTCAAAACTATACATTTTTATAAAAGGAAAATTTTAATAAATGTTTGAAATAGTCTTAAGAATTTGCCAAAGAGAACTTAGAAAGAAACCTGTTTGCTTTGTATACAAGTGCTATTGTTAGCTACATGATTTTCTTTCCACATCTTATGTATAGCACACTGTATCAATTATATTTAAATTTTACTTTTCTCCGGTGTTTACTAAGGGATAAAAGGTCTTTTTCCTTTCTGTATTCCAAAAATTCTTTTTTTGTGGGGGGGCGGGTTTCGAGACAGGATTTCTCTGTGTAGCCTTGGCTGTCCTGGAACTCACTCTGCAGACCAGGCTATCCTCGAACTCACAATGGTCCACCTACCTCTGCCTCCTGAGTGCTGGGATTAAAGGTGTGGCAATAAATCCTTTCTCATACAAGAATGCTGTGGTTCGACTTGAGAGACTGCAGTCTCTATGTACCGCAAGTGTCCTGGTTTCCTTTCAATTTTAGTGATCAAGCTCAGGATGTCTGGGCGGGGGGAAGGAACCTTCTTCATATACCTATGCACGTAACTGAAGCCTTCACTCGAAACAGCTTCATTTGAGGAGACACCTCCCTCCCATATCAAATCAACAAATGTTTGTTATGTGTCAGATATAAATATGTGCTCGTGCCTATAACATTATAAATGGGGAGCCGCTTTATCAGACTTACATGAGATTATAAATACTATACTACCATTTATTATTATTGGCTAAATTTCAGGTAAGAACCAAGCTATCAGAGGATGAACAAGACAGGATTCTGAGTATGAAACTAGCCTGACCTACATGGGGAGTACTAGGCCAGAATGGTCTATAAGGTGAGAAGACTCTTGTCTCAGAAAAACAAACAACAACAAAAGAGACTGACGAAAAGTCTCTAAAAGGAGGTGAAGGCGCTTGCTCTTCTCTAGTAAACTGGGCTGCACTCTCTAACCTGACAGCTGAGGCTGCTGTTCTCGAGTATTTATATCTTTCCAAATCAGAAAAGGAAATCAGACAGCTATAGTCACCACAAAGGCAAAAGCCAACTCTTCTTTAAACAATTTATTTTTGAGACAGTCTCACTCTATAACTCAGGCTTGCCTCAAAGTCATGCAATTCTCTTACTTCAGCCTCCCAGGTGCTGGAATTACAGGTATGAGCCACTAGGCCTGGCTAAGAGTCAACTCTTATATGTGGACTTCTAATGCCGATACCAGGTACAAGCTAACACATTAAGAGAATTTCATTACTGAGAACAGTGAGAAGAATTAACAAATAGACAGTTTTATATGAGATATGGTGATGAGATTATATACCTGAATTTCTTTGAAGTTTCACATGAATGTAAATACTTTCCAAAATCAGTCATAAATAATACAAACCAAAAGGAATTTATTTACAAAATGTCTTACTTCAGTAACAGTTACAGCCAAGAAACAGGGTATCAAGCAACAATTAACTAAGAGACTCTGCTAATTGTGTTTAACCTCTTATGCCCAGGGCAACTTCTCTTACTTTTCAGTCCTTCATTTGCACAAGGGCAATCATTTAACCAAAGGGGTCTGTGCAAGTAGCACCTGATACTTGTGGGTTCAGCTGAGTCACATGTTTCTCGGCTTTCTTTTTCTCCTCCCTGGTTAGTTTTTTACTTTTCTCTGTTGACTCCTTCCTCTTTTTCTCCTCCACTATCAGCTCCTTTCTCCGCTTCCTCTTCTTTATTGTCAGCTCCTTTCTCTCCTTCTTTGTCCTGAATACTGATGGAAACTGCTTTGTTATAGCCTTCCCGGTTCCGAGCAATTTCAATTGCAAAAAATTGAATCCTGGGTGCTGAAAGGTAAATAGAATTCATTGTCCTCATCTTAGGTAATTATGTATACTGACTAGAAACCCACAGACAAATCTTAACTCGCATGAAAGCCATTCAAATATATAAGCAAGAAATCTTCAATTCCAATCTGCTAATGAAAATATGTACCTGACAATTACTTAAGGAAAAGAACATCATCTTGAAAGATATAGAAAATAAGATGATCTCCAAGGTAACTATACTTGTTAGTGATTCATCAGTGAACCTAGACTCTTCATTCAGATCCTGTTATAGAAACAATGCCAGAGGCAAGAAACTCACCAAAGATGGTGTTCTCCTCAGTGTAGCCCTGGGAACAATCCAGTCGTAGCAAAGTACCATAGTTGTAGTCTTCTACAATCCCTTCAAATTTTAAGCAGAATGGCCTCCACTTCTATAAAGGCAAAAAATGACACCTTAGCTGATGGATCCAAGAGTCTAATGTACTCAAGCCAGGAAAGAGGCTTGGGCTTCCTCAGTGAGACTAAAAGCCAGTGTAAAAGAAACTATTATTGAGGTAACTGGCAGCTTTGTGGTAAAAATTGCACCACATTTCAGTGCTATATGTTATATTTGTAGGCTGGTGTCCCCTTACACAACATTTTGATCAAGAAAAGACAAACAACAAAACCAACCACCGCAATCTTTTTACTACAAAATTAAAATGTGACTTCTAAAATGGATTTTTGTTTTGCTCTGAGTTATTTATCAGCTAGTTCAAGCCAAAATGGCTATTCATCCTCACCAAAGTACCAACGAGACAAAGAGGACAAGGATATACCTTTAAGTTATACATGTCCATCAATTAGGGACAAGTTCTCAATGATCAGTGACAGTCTGCTAGGACTTTAAAGTTTAAATTCTTCATTAGCCAAGAGCCCACTTTTAAGGAAAACATTTTTCCTACTATAATATCAGTGTTCTGTATCAGTAAGAGATGATCACATAAGCAAAAACACCATTTGTATGCTATCCAGGACCTATGATCAATAGAACAAAAATTCAGAGAATCAAAATATCTCCCTATATTCCCTGTATCCTATTAACTATTCCATCAACCAATCTCTCCAGCTAAATTTCCTGCTAACATAAACTCAACCCTCCTCCCCACTTAAAGGAATAGGTAAATGGGGTAACTGAAGTACCCAGGGGGGGGAAAAAAAAACTCTCAATAAACACAAAAAGTACATAAGACAGAAAATAATTCATTCCATAATTGACTTCATTATTATAAAATCCAGGCTCCTTATTGTAAGTCCCTTGAACAAATTTGAAGCTTCTATAAACACATATAACCAAAAGCATTGGCCAGATGTTAGATAATATTTAAGAGGATACTTACCTCTTTAGCTGATTCTGATTTGAGTTCTTCTGGGTCCAGTACATCTACCCTGAGCTTCTCGAAATTTTTACGGAACTCAGAGTAGATTTGGTCATCTACTTGGGTGAGTTTCAGGAACTGTGGGTCAACTGATGAAATCAGCTGTCAGACAATAAAACAAACGAAGATGCTAATCACTAATCCCACTTCTACCCCTCCAGTGCCACACCATCGGGAAACCATATGGTTTTCAGGACAGAAGATTACTTCAGGCACTATTAACAGCCCAGGTCTTGTATGAAGTCATTAAAATGGTTTTAAGAACCATAACAAGAGTGTCTCTCTCTCTCTCTCTTTCTTCTTTTTCCTCTTTTACCAATTTGGCAATTGAATGAACCCCTCAGTCCTAGTATTGCCTGGCTCTCATTCTGTGGATGCTCATTCATTCAACAGACATTTAACTGTCTGCTCTGTATGGTCCAGTCATCTTTCCTCCAGGCAGCAAACAACAGGGGGCAGACAAGCAGAACTTCTCATCATCAAATTCACTTCTACCCTTGTTCCCTGGAGGTAAGATTTCTTTGGTAGTTAAAACAATCTGCAAAACTTAACAGTTTAAGTTGCTGAGAACTATGATTAGCATAGCATCATATGCTAAAATTACATATTGACTTCTGCTTAATGAAGAAGACAACTCACTTTGTAATAGACTTCGGCATGTTGCATTGCTCGAATGGCCCAAGCCATCTCAATATCAGGCTGCAAAAGAGGAAGAACATCAGCTCAGAAATCTCTCAGTTCTGTAATGGGTAAATTTAAGACACCCTGCTCAATCTCAAGAGGTCTAAAGAAAATGATGTTGCTGTCAGGGATAAAAGCTGAACTAATAGATTTGGCAATATAAACCTTTTGCCCTTATAATGACCAAAAGAAGCTGTCAACACAGAATAACAAAAACAATGAGCCACTGGACATCTTTTCCCAGCAGCTAGTGAAAGTGTGGAAAAATCAAGAATGACTTAAATAACTATTAAAGTTACATTAATATACCCACCAATACACCTCAGAGTTGTTGGGAGGACAAAATACATGTGAAACTATTTTTCACTTTCATCAGTGTAGCATATTATAGTCATCATTAGTGTATATCAGATAGCCATCTTCCACACTGTAAAACCCCAGAACAAACGATGCAGCTAGATTATAAATAAGTCTGGACAAGTACCTACTAGTTGTTCTATTGGACTCTCCTTTTCCAACCTGCCTGTTGTCTCCTTCATAAGGCCAGAAAAATCCACCTGTATATGTACCTCCTCACCGTAGACCAAGAAATTTTCCTACTTTTGAATCCATATCTTCTGTCTACTTACTCTTTGAGGGTCCAGTTCAAGTTACTGCCTCCATCTTTGCCTTAGCCACTCATCTAGTACACATTACATTCTGATTTGAGTGATATTAGTATTCCTGCTGTCTTTTTTTCTTATCTCTCAACACACAGTATGTATAAGGGTCCAAATGAAGCACATCACAAACCAGTAGAACTCTGCTGCACAATGGGATCATTTAAGGCCCTTTAAAAACTACTAGGTTTGCCAGGCGGTGGTGGCGCACGCCTTTAATCCCAGCACTCGGTAGGCAGAGGCAGGTGGGTCTCTGTGAGTTCGAGGCCAGCCTGGGCTACCGAGTGAGTTCCAGGAAAGGCGCCAAAGCTACACAGAGAAACCCTGTCTCGAAAAACCTAAAAAAAAAAACAAAAAAAACCAAACTACTAGGTTTTTGCTCCTCTTCCCCCAGACATTTTGATTTGATCTGATATGGGTTGTAATCTGGACATGCAGGGTGTTTAGACGCCTCCCAGGTGTTTCTAAATCATAGAAAAGTTAGGGGATCACCTTTACAGGCATTATAGTCCTACATTTGTCAACTACGATTAGACTGATGTGAAAGAAGGTACAATTTTTGGTTGATGTGGGGAGGTCTGAAGAAGACAACAGGAAAGGGACTTATAATTTAGTGCCGTGGCATTCAGACATTCTGGGATAACTGGGTGGGCAGGATGTGTAGGTGAGTCATACTCACATCGTTGCCATACGACTCGGCTGGTAGAGAAAGAGCATGGGCCATGGACACCACTTCGCCAGAAACCTGAGAAGGAAAAGAAAAAGCGGGACTGGGTGAGCGACCCCCGACTCCCTGGTTCGCTCATCACTCAGGCTCCACTTGGGTATTTACCAAGCCCCGGAGCAGCATCTTACCGGCTCTTCGCTTTCGCAGGCCGTATCCATATTACAGTCACGTAAGCACGGCTTCACCTTTCCGGAACTGGCTGGTTTGCGCTTGCTGCTTTAACAGTTGATTGAGATCCGTAGGGCGGAAACAGAGATCGTTTTCTCCGTCTGCGCCTGCGCGCGCCCTCCCTTACCACGGGCCTGTTGCGCTTGCTGCTTTAACAGTTGATTGAGATCAGTAGGGCGAAAGACAGACCGTTTTCTCGGTCTGCGCCTGCGCGCACCCTCCCTTACCACGGGCCTGTTGGGCTTGCTGCTTTAACAGTTGATTGAGATCAGTAGGGCGAAAGACAGACCGTTTTCTCGGTCTGCGCCTGCGCGCACCCTCCCTTACCACGGGCCTGTTGGGCTTGCTGCTTTAACAGTTGATTGAGATCAGTAGGGCGAAAGACAGACCGTTTTCTCGGTCTGCGCCTGCGCGCACCCTCCCTCACCAGAGGAAGCCCCGGCTCCGCCTCATCCGGGCCATGCAGGCGCCAAAGTAGCATGTTGTTGCTTAGCAACGCTATTCCTGTATCCGAGGTGATAGATGTAAGTCAACGGGGAAAATATGTTGTATGAAAAAAAATTTTTTTGTAAATTTTTTAAGTAATGCTGTTTTTAAGTCCCGTGTGCTGTGTTCTCAGCAGAAAGTCCAATCCACACTTCATTCTTGCTCGCAGTAAACCACTTACAAGCGTGGTATTAGAGGCTGGACGGTGGAATTATTCGGGATGAAGGAGAAGAATTTGCTACCTGTTTTGGAAGAACTAGCTAGAGTAAGGTAACAACGAGGTGAGCATCATTCTGTACTGTGGGAGCATACCTGAGCTGAGTCATGATGGGCACTTAGCCAAGGAGGCCGGAAAGATTTGAAGCAGAGGGAACAGCATGGGCAAAGGTATTAGTGGAAAAAGCATCCTAAGACCTGTCTCTTATACACATCTAGATGTGTATAAGAGACAGATGGGCACTTAGCCAAGGAGGCCGGAAAGATTTGAAGCAGAGGGAACAGCATGGGCAAAGGTATTAGTGGAAAAAGCATCCTAAGACCTTGCAAAGAACAATCTAGCTGGAGGAGTGCAGTCGGGATCTTTGTGTGGTGAATTTTAAAGAGATGAGAATTTTTTTTAATCGGGGTTTTTTGTTTATTTGTTTTTGAGACATAGCCACTCTCATTTCCACAGTGGGTGCGCCACTTTGAAATCCTATCAACAGTGATCAAGAGTTCCCATTCCCACATCCTCACCAGCATTTATTGTCAATTGTTTCCTTGATCTTAGCCATTCTGATTGTAGTAATATGGAATCTCAAAGTTGTTTTAATTGGCATTTCCCTAATTGCTAAAGATGATGAACACTTTTTTTTGTATTAATATCTTCATTATGGCATAATGCAGTACTTTATACCTGTCTCTTATACACATCTAGATGTGTATAAGAGACAGTGCCACCACTGCCCGGCCCCACAAATTCTTATCCTAATAATGAAATGTTTCACTAAAGCATGCCCAGTGATTGGGCAAAACCAAAACTTTATTATAAGCCACAGTCATCTTAGGGTCTTCCCTGCTAAGTAGCCTCCCTGGAGCCGTGGGTTGCAGTCTGATTGTCCTTTGCTTTATATCTTAGTATGTGGTGATTATATTATGTCCCCCAAAATATTGTGTACCCTAATAAAACTTATNTGGGGTCAGAGAACAGAACAGCCACTAGATTAAACATAGAGGTTAGGCAGTGGTAGCACATGCCTTTAATCCTAGCATTCCCGAGGCAGAGATCCATCCAGATCTCTGTGAGTTCAAGGCCACACTGGAAACAGCCAGGCATGGTGGTACACACCTTTAATTCCAGTGGCACACACCTTTAATTCCAGCACCTGAGATCTCATGTCTTTGCTTGAGAAAGATACACGCCTTTAATCCTAGAAAGTAGTGGCAGGAAGCAGAAAGGTATATAAGGTGTGGAAACCAGAAGCTAGAGGCCTCTTAAGCTTTCAGGCTTTGAGCAGTTGAGCTGAGATTCATTTGGGTGAAGACTCAGAAGCCTGCAGTCTGAGGAAACAAGATCAGCTGAGGAGTTGGCAAGGTGAGGTTGGCTGTGGCTTGTTCTGTCTCTCTGATCATTCAGAATTTACCTCAATACCTGGCCTGGTGTTTTCAATTAATAAGACCATTTAAGATTCGCTCTACATTAGTATATCCACTTATGAGTGAGTATATACTATGTTTGTCCTTCTGAGTCTGGGTTACCTCACTCAGGATGATATTTTCTAGTTCGATGATGAACACTTTTAAAGATAATTCTTGGCCATTTTTCATCTCCTTTTGAGAATTCTCTATTGAGATCCACAGGTGCCTGCCCCCCACCCCCATCCCAAAAGGCCCTTTATAACTGGATCATGGTTTTCTTGATTTTTTTTCTTCATATATTATGTATATTCTATCAATGAATAGCTGCCAAAGATTCTCTCCCTGTCTGTGGGCTTCCTCTTCAGCTAGCTGATTGTTCTCTTTGCTGTAAAGAAGTATTTTAGTTTTATGAGGTCTTATTTGTTAATTGTTTGCCTTAATTCCTAATTGAATGCAGTCCTGGTCAGAAAGTCTTCCTACACCCATCTCTCTGGGTACCACCTATGTTTTCTTCTAGCAGTTGCAGCATTTCATATTTCACATTCAGCTCTTTGATCCATTTCAAGTTGATTTTAGTCCAGGGTAATTCATATGGGTCTAATTTCAGTCTTCTCCATGTAGACATCCAGTTCTCATAGCACCATTTGTTGAAGATGCTGTCTCTTCTCCAGTGTGTATTTTTGGCATCTTTGTCAAATGTCAGATGGCTGTAAAATTAGATGCACTCATGTTTGGGACTTCTATTTTGTTCTATTCATTTACTAGTCTGTTTTTGTTCCATTACTGTGCTGTTATTATTATTATTATTGTTATTATTATTATTATTATTAGTAGTAGTAGTAGTAGTAGTAGTAGTAGTAGTTATATTACTGTAGTACTGAAATCTTACCACATTATGTAGCTATACCACTCCTTGGTATATGTCCAAAGGACTCAATGTTCTGTTTTACAGGTATTTGCTAAGCCACATTCATCACGTTCATCATACTAGCTAGGAAATAGAAACAACCTAATTGTCCTTCAGCTGATGAAAGGATAGTGAAAATGTGGTACGTATACACAGTGGAATTCTGTGTCAGCTGTAAAGAAAAATGAAATCAATTTGCAAGTAAATGAATGAAACTAGAAACTATTACACTGAGTGATGTAATCTAGACCCAGAAAGACAAATGCTGCATATTCTCTCTGATTTGTGGGTCCTAGTTCTGAATCTTAAGATGTGAGTGTATAACCTGAAGTTACCACAGAAACCAGGGGTAGAAGGAGCTATAGAAAGCAGGAGAGTAGGATGAATTGGGAAATTGCAAAAATTGGGGTACTTTATCTGGCAGGAAGGCGGGCAATCCTGAGGGAGAGGGAGGGATGAGGGAAAAAGAACATTAGAGATGATTGAAAAAGCCATAGAAAAACATTAAGTGTATGTGAGTGCATATGTAATTTAAATGAAAATGTAAATGAAGTTATATCACATGTGGTAATAATGCTCCCCAAAAGCAAAACCTAGCAAAAACCCCAGTGTCAGGCATGGGGTGCCTCCCTTCAAGTTGTTGATCAGGGGAGTTCAAGAGACTCCCAAAACAATAAAAGGATGTGGAGGGTTAACTTGAAGACAAAATTAAAAGCAGACCAGCTTCAAGGTGGTAGATGATGGGAAAGTAAACACTGATAGTTGAGATAAAGTTTGAGAATGAATAATACCTTCTGAACCAATTTGATATGGAGAATAAAAGAGAATCCTAATATGAACCTCAGACTTTAGAACAAAATGTAGAGGGGGATATTACAGAGTTAGAAGACAGGAGGAAGGCTGAGTATCATTTGTCTAGTTGAGTTGAAATAGCTTATTGGACTCATACAGAGTCAATCAACAAGGCAGAGAGAGTCCTGAGCACAGATGTAAATTTGATAGCAGGCACTGTTTAATTGTGCTCTCACAAGGAAAATGGTAAGATTGTAAAAGGCACCAAGAGAGACAGGACAAGGCCATAAACATCTATGAATAGGCAAGAAAACAAAGACTAAATGGAAAAAGAGTTGTCTCTGAGACATCAACAAAGTATAAGGCAGAGTCTCACAGAAGCCAAGGAATCAGAAAACTTCTAGAAATAAGTGGTGAACAAAGTCCATGGCCTGAGTATACTGAGGCCAGCAATGCTGAGAGGTAATTGAAGTCAGATGGGAGTGGGTTAAAGAGGGCAGGGGAGACAGAGATGACAGTACCCATAGGAAGTCCTGACAAGTTACAAATAGGAAGAGCTATCAGATGGTCTAAGAACTCTGAATTGTGGTAAAGGACAAATAACTTTAAATTGCATTGTTTTAGCCATTTACAAGTAAACAATTCAAAAGTGTTACATATATTCATGTTTTTCTATAGCAGATCTCCAGCAATTTTTTATGTTGCAAAACTAAAAACTCCATGCTTACTAAACAATACATTCCCATTTCCCCTTCTTCCAACTTCCTGAAATCACCATTCAGTTTCTCTGAATTTGACTGTTAGATGCTCCATATGGGTGGGCTCATGGAGTTTTTCTGTTTTGTGACTGGCTTATTTCACTTGATCTAATGACTAACAGGATTGCATTCTATTTTAAAGCCGAATGATATTCCATTGTATGTAAATAGTGTTTCTTATTTATCCATGGAGAAGCACTTGGATTACCTTCACCTTTTGACTAATTGTGAATGATGCTGCTGTGAACATGAGTATGTAAATACCACTTTGAAATCCTGCCTTCAGTTACATTCCTGGACAGTACGTTTAATCATGTGCTTAATGGATCATATTTTAAAGTTTTCTGTTTATTTGTAGAGCCTCTGGGACTTTTAAAATTATCATTTTCAGTTTGGAGAGACTATACTATTTTTTATTAATATTTTAAAGTAAAGTAACTTTACTATTCAACTATTTGCTGACAGACATTTGCCTTGACCAGTAAGTAGATCATATTGGATAAGGCTACTTCTTCTAACCGAAAACTGCAAGAAGCAAGACTATCACCTAGAGTTCTCTTCTGACTCATAGGTAAGGAAACTAGCCCAGACAGAATTATTAAAATAATTATTTTCATTTATGCCTATTGTTTCAAACTCAAAGTAGATATTCAAACATTGGAGAGAAGGATTAGATGTAAATGGCAGTTCATAAAGGGTCAATTACTTTCAGGAAGACGTTATGAATTATTGCTCAGTGCCTGAACAACAGCACTGTACTGGTGTCCACTGACAACTGGAAAGCAGGATCTGGGCACTAAGATTCGAAAAAATGCTGTAGATGAAAATTATAATCCTAAGAACAATAGGAAAGTGTACAGGCAACAATAGAACAGTAACATTCTTTTCTGCACACCACACATGCTTTCTGAAACCAAAAATATCTTAAATAAACTTTTAAAAAAATACCAAGAAACAGAAAACTCAGAGAAGTCCAAAATCTAGAAAGATTCATCCTGTGATGGGGAAAATGGATGGAAATGGAATCACCATGCTCAGGGAAATAAGCCAGACAAAGAAAGAGAAATACTACATTTTCTCACATCTGAAGAATCTAGATTTAAATATGTTTCTGTATGTGTAGTCATAAAACAGGAAAGGGGACATGGAAATAAAAAAGAGATCTTGGGGGAAAAGAATGATGCAACATTTGTGATAGGAAAGCAGAAAGGTAGCTATGTGGAACAGGAAGGGGATAAGCAAAAGGGGAGTACCATGGGGCAAAAGGATGAATAAGACTGAAGCATGTATGTATGAAAATGCCATAATGCTACCCTTTACTTTGTACACTAACTTTAAAAGCTGATTTCAAAAAAGTGTATATTTATACTCTAAACCAATGTTTTCAACTCCTACAGGGGTCACATACCAGATGTCCTGCATATCAGATATTTACATTATGATTCATAACAGTAGCAAAATTACAATTATGAAGTAGCCATGAAATAATTTTATGGTTGGGTTCACCACAACATAAGGAACAGCATTAGGAAGGTTGGGAACCACTGCTCTAAACCATCTCTTGAAATACATGTATGAATGGCTAAACAGAGTTAATAAATGCATTAGCTTACTTCTTTTTCTTGTGAATGCATTTTGTAGATTCCACATAACACTTAGATTAAGAGTGTTTGGTTTTCTGTTACATCTACTTTTTAAATAATGTAAAACAATATTAATCATTGACATAACTGAGCTTCAAGTCAAATTTGATTATTTTTGAATCATATCACAAAACATACAAGTTTAACTCAATAAAAGCCAATTAAAATCAGCATAAAGATGTACACAATCAGCAACAACAGTAACAGTTCTTCCCTTCAATAGCTTTATTTCCACATGTCAGCATAAGATCTATCCATGTTTTAAAAATTAAAAAGTTACAGTCACCTTGATTTCACATAACAATGTGTGGCATTTGTTGTTACATGAGGTTTTCTCTTGATCATTTCAGTAAATACTTAAAATAAGATTTACTGTATAACCTTTTTTTTTTTTTTTTTTTTTTTTTTTTTTTGGATTTTCGAGACAGGGTTTCTCTGTGTAGCTTTGCGCCTTTCCTGGAACTCACTTGGTAGCCCAGGCTGGCCTCGAACTCACAGAGATCCGCCTGCCTCTGCCTCTCAAGTGCTGGGATTAAAGGCGTGTGCCACAACCACCTGGCTGCATAATCTTAAATGATAATGACCCAATAGTAGCAAACAGTTGTTAAAATCTGATATTAGCTACCAGTGCTTATTTTCTGGTCATTTCTTCATTCCAGAGATGTTTTGGTTGCCCAGCCCATGAAAAATGAAAAAGGGATTGTTTTCCTATGGAAGGATATTTTTAGTGGAAGGATATTTTTAGTTGAAGCTAAAGAGATTGACAGTGACATTATGTTCAATAATCTTTGTTTTCGCAAGAGTGAATTTGATATTTTGCCATTATTTTCAGTAGTCCAATGTCCTTTTTTTAAAAAAAAAATATTATCAAGCCTCTATTTATTTGGGAAGGATTTTGTGGGTCACTATAGGTTACTCTGGATTTTTAGTAATCCGAGCAAGAGTTTTTGAGTCTCCTCAACTGGCACCAAATATCTGGAGTGGCAAATCAATGGGAAGAAAAATTATATTCTTGGAAACATTTCTAAGATGTGGGAAATGATTCTCATTTCATATAAGAATACTGGAGACTCAAGAGTAGCAAAAGCGAGACAGTTTATTTTTCAACCTTGCAAAATAAGGCATCAACCTAGAATGGTAGGCACGCTGACTGAGTGTAAAGAACAGTTAGTTTATACTCTCTAACACATGACCCTTCCCCTGTTTTTTGAAAAATCAGAATGGCACAATCTTAGACATCATCTAGGTGTTATCTTCCCCTGTGGTGGTCTTTCAATAAAAACTGTTAATGAGTTCATCTCTATGTTTTACATCCTATTTATTTTAAAGTTTATCAGACACATGACCTTGCAGGCAAGCTTGGCTTTTAGTAATTTTTACTCTAAACTTTTCATTTGGGTTAGTGGGGGTAGCTAATCAGAGTTTGTATGGGAGAAACAGACTAGTAGGAATTAGCAGAGTTCTAGTGATTTCTGTTCATTTGTAGCTAGATGTAAGCTGGCTCAAAGCACTGTTGAAGAGTTATCCATCAGATTTTATTTCTAACAAGAACATTATTAAACAATGTGCTAATAGCCTGACTCACATTCCAGCTAACTTTCCAACATTTGTATCAGTGATAGCTGAAATTTGAAAAGAATCAAATTGTATCTTGAAAAAATTTTTCTCTTAAATATGCCTCCTCAAACTCCATAGGAAACTCACTATAGAAAGAATACTAACATCCCACCTATGGGAGATACGATGAGGTCTTTCTCATAGATGGACACATGAAATGGATGGTGCAGCAGGTCACTGACAGCCTGAGTATTCTAGAGAAGAGATGTATCTTGGATTTAGCTAGAGATGAAAATATGGTACCATGTGAGAATTTGAAACCTTGCAAATATTACCATTGTATTTTCTCAAGGCATTGATGCCATGGTGGAATGTTCTGTCACACCATTTCTGACCACAGCTTTGTTTGTTTGGGTTTTTTTTTTCTTCTCCCTGGTTGTGAGAACAAATTTCAAGAACAATCATGTTTACTTTGCTGCCCATAGTCCAATAGCCAAAAACTCCATAATAACTGTGCCTCACAGATTGTCTGCATGGAAAGTACGCTGCTTGACTCCTGCTCAATAACTACTGACCTTGTTATCACTAATTTATACCAGATAGGTTCCAAGCCTTTCTATATGAGCTGAATTTCCCATTGCTCTTTGAAAACTATTTATAAAGATTTTATCAATGTGTGCTGTGGAATAGAATATTTGTTTAACTATGTAAAGATGTGTTGCATTTGTTTATGCTGCAATTGTCATGTAAAAATTTTGTGTTGCTGTTTTACTTTGCCTTCCTAAGGCACAGTTGGTCTAATAAAAACCTGAATGGCCAATAGCTAGGTAGAGGAAGGATAGGTGGGGCTGATGGGCAGAGAAAAAAAGGGAGCCAGCCAGCCAGACTGAGAGGAAGCAGAAAAGCAGGACAAACAGTACGAAGATCAGGTAAACAAGCCGCAGGGCAGCACATAGATTAATAGAAATGGGTAAATTTAAGTTAAAAAAATAGCTAGCTAGAAACAAGCCTAAGCTAAGGCTGAGCATTCATAATTAATAATGTCTCCCTGTCATGATTTGGGAGCTGGTAGGCCAAGAAAGCCTGCTACGAATGTGTATGTATGTGTGTGTGTGTGTTTGCATGTGCATGTGATTGCCCATGGAGGTCAGAAACATCAGATACTCTGGAGCTGAAGATATAGGCAGTTGTCAGCTGCCAGATGTGAGTTCTGGGAACCCAAATTCAGGTCCTCTGCAAGAACAGTAATCACTCTGGAGTAATCTCTCCAGTCCCACTTTTTAATTGTGTATCATGTACTATAATGTAATTATCATACATGTTCCATGGCTAGAAAATAATGAATATTATATGATTGTTGGTTTCAGTGTTCAATTTATAGGCATTCAGTTAAGTTTGTTCATTGTGTATCTGAAAACCTCAGAATTTATTGGCTGTCTTGGTGTTCCTATTGATGTAGTAAAAAACCATGACCAAAAGCAACTGGGAGAGGAAAGGGTTTATTCCTTTTATGTTTTCTTCATCACAGTCCACTTCTGAAGGAAGTTAGGACAGGAACTCAAGGCAAGAACATAGAGGCAGGAACTGAAGCAAAAGCAAGTCATGCTTACTGGCTTGCTCCCTGTGGCTTGCTCAGTCTGCTTTGCTATGCCACCCAGGATCACATGCCCAGGGGTGGCACCAACTCCCAGTGAGCTGGGCCTTTCCCACATCAATCAATCAAGAAAATGCCCTACAGACTTGTCACTAAGTCAAACTTAAGAGAGGCATATTCTCCGTTGAGAGTCCTTCTTCCCAGATGACTGTAGCTTTTGTCGAGTTTACATAAAACTAACCAGGACATTGGTTATTTGATGTGTTGTCTCCTTAAGTATCTTTCACCTTTGTGTTGTTGTCCAGAATCCCACCTCCATTCTGCCTCATCAAACACTGCTTCAGTTTTCCCAGTGTGAGGTGATAGTTTCCTGCTGAAAGAATACTTCTGAGCTTCCCATGTGGACTGCATTTCTGGCCTTATAAGGGGCCCACAATCCCTGTAGGCATTTTGGCCATGGCTCATGTGAGTGACAAAATGCTCCCCCACTGTGAATAAACATGGTACTGCCTAAGGTCAGAGCAGACCTCTCATTCTTTCTGCCTTCTGTCTTTCTACAGATGCCTTTTAATAATTTAACATGAGGTAAGAAAATTGATTCCAACAGGCCAGGCAGGAACTCCAGCCACTGCTTTTTTGTATCCAGTGAACATAATTTGTTTTTCAGGAAGGAAAACAATTTGTTTTTCAGGAAGGAAAACTCAGAAAACAACATCAAATACTCATAATTCCAACACGTGATAAACTAAGTCTTTGAATTAGATTCCTAATTATGCTATTTGCTATTTTTAAACAGTCCTCATATATGTGTATATATATATATATATATAATTATATGTATATTACACACACATACTCACACTTTTAAAATGAGAACAAAACTACCCACCTTGTAGTTATTCTGCAACTACTCATGCAGTGTGGAGCATTATTAGCTAACCTAGGAGGCCTGCTCAATATATGGCAGCTAGGTACAACTGTATTAATATTTTGGTCACAGAACTTAATCACTAATGCAGTTGTACTTGGAGCCATAGGGTTTGGAAGGTTTTTGATGGCGAACCCTTATAAACAAGATTAGGTGTTTTTTTTTTTTTTGTTTGTTTTTTTTTGATAAAGACATGTAATGGGAAGTGAATTCCTTGACGATCTTTCATTTTGTGATTAAACAGTTCATCCAGAGTACCAAGCAACAATGCTCAATCTTGAAAGCAGTGAGAGGTCATAACCAGTTCGTTCCTGTCTTGTACTTCCCAACCTCTAAAATGGGAAAATTAATTTCTAATGGTTATAAAGTACCCAGTCTGATATTTTTAATAGCAGCACAAACTAACCTACTATAATTTACCATTAATAACCAGCTCTATAAAGAAAATGTGCTCTATGGGAGATATAGCTGTCTTTTAAAAATCAAAATGTATATCCGAGAAAGTATACAGTAAGTCTAATAATCAAACACATTAAAAACATTTTTTCCAGCTTCTATTCATCAGATTGGCTCAGAATTAGGAAAACCTGGGGGCTATAAAAATGCCAAAAAAGGTCTGTGTGTCTATGAGGAAGCCACTTTTCACTGAGGTGCCTTTTTTTCTAAACACAAAGGGCGGAGGAAGAGCGGACCTGCACGCATTCGTGAAATCATGCTGCCATCAAGCGGCTAATGTTATACAGGCGAAAACAAAGGCCAGAAGAATGTTTTCTTTATCTCCCGACTTTGGTTGGTTGAACTGGAATGGACCGGTGAAGATCCAGAGCGAGACAAAAGGAAAAGGTAAGGCAAAAGCCGACTGACCACAAAGCCCCACCACTTAACTCGTGAGCGTGCCCCGGAAGTGAATTCGGAATTGATTGACACGTAGTTCCTTCAAATCAGAGCCTGGAAGCCATAGCAACAGTACAGGAAGTCCCGGCTGTTTTAAAGTTGCGGTTCCGGTGTTTGCAACACCAAGGACGACGGGAAGCTTAGCTGTGGGCAATTCTACTCACCGTTCGGTGTAGCCCAGAGTCTTCCCGACACCCCTCACTCCCCAGGATGGACCGAGGTGGCTTCCTTTACTGGTAGGAATGAACGGGAAGAGGTGGGAGGTCTTAGTCTTCCGACCTTATCTGAGAAAAATCTTGGGGAATAACACAAAGGGCAACATTTTACTTGGACATGTGCATTAGGCTGTATAGATGTTTGGCGGGAAGTTTCTCTGGTCAAGGCTGGGGTTGAGTGGGGAGAAGGGAAAGCCAGCTAGCGTGGGATTCTACGGGCGTAATCCACACACTTGTCCAGACATCCGTCTGTCCTTTCGTTCAGGAAACATCTGACTCCATGATGTGCCAGACCCTGGAGAGCTGAGACACATCGACTCGCTTCTTAGGTACCATAAATTCTAGTAAGACAATAAACAAATTATTGACTTAATTTCTTCATTTGAACTAAGCGGTCTGATCCTGCTTCCTCCAGAAATGATTGAAGACATTAGGAATGGTGTGATACGGCTTTAATGACTTAAAATAGACCTAAAACACAGATGTTTACGGCTTCATTCCAGGCTTTGAAAACTAGCATCGGAATAGAAAATACTACTAGAAGGGTTCAGTGGGATGCAGAAGTGCCAGCACTAGCGCTTGGGTAACAGTACATGCTAGGGCTTTGAGCACTTGAGCTAACGCTCCCAAATAAGACTCCCCACTAAACCCCAGAGCCCAGACGGTGGGGAAGTCTGATTCCCTTCCTTTTTGTGTTCTGCTTTCCTGTCTTGTCTTCTTTCTCCATGGGTCCTGGGATCTTATGCTTCCAGACTGAGTGTCTGTGGGCTTCACTTTGCTGTGAGGAAGGAGTGTGGCACAGACAGACCTCCAGTGCTATCAGCAGAATGCCAGTGGAATTTTAATTCTGGTTACAAGTTTGGAATGGGGCCTTGCTGCAGTGTGATCATGACTGGTGTTTTAAAGAATCCAGTGGTTCAGCATGGTGCAGCCATGACAAAAACAACATGATAAACTGAGTAAAATAAACACAGGCATATTGTTACTGGGCAAAACTAGAATCCTTCCAGTTATCTCCAGTCTGGTTCATGCTTGTTGGTTCCTTCCTGTTCAGTATCCCCCTTCCTCTTCTCTCCCCATCTCCTCCCTTTTCTCTCTCTCTCCCCTCTACCTCTCCCCTCCCAGTCTCAGTTCACCTTCCCTCTGCTCTCTCTCTCCCTCCCTTTCATATGGTCTCAAGTAGCTTAAACTGACTTCATCCCTGAATTTTCCATCCTTCAAGTGCTGCGGTTACAGGTATATACTATCATCACACTTGGCCTGGTTCTCCCTTTCTAGGTTTGAGATGCACAATGATGAGAAATAAAAATGAAAAGATTTCCAGAAAGAAGCCATAAGATTCAAGGTTTCACAGTCTAAGCTAATGTCCACGGATACTTGACCAAATGATCTGAGAAAACTGGAGCCCTGGCAAAAGAAGTATAACTAGACTAAGGTAAGGTAAGTAGCTAAGTAGGCAGGGAGGCATGAGTTAGGGGTTGCAGGGCAGGGTTGAGAATGGCCAGTGAGTTGGCACATTGCTGTAGTGTAAGGTACAGTTTGGAAAGATTTCTGCATTTCCTGCTTAAAGACGCCTTACTACTTGACTTTAGCTGGGATAGTAAGGACACCCAGCTGTTTTAGTTTAAGACAATGCCAGATTCTTGTCCCATTCTGTTGGATGGCAGCTTGTTGTCTAGTGTGCAATTTTCTTCAATCAGAACCCACCTCTTTTCCAGATACGGGCCATAGGGTGATTTGTCCTCTTTGTTCTAAGTACTGTGATTTAAGATTGTCTGTAGAGTGTGCATAATTTAGGTACATTGTTTTGAGGACAGAAATTCCTTTATAGTTGCGAAACGGAGGTTAGAGGAAGATAAAATGTCATGCCATAGTATGTTTTGAGCTATAATCATTACTGACTGTTTGCTTCCATTTGTGATTTATCAAACACTAACTCATGCTAAGGGCTTCCTCCGTATTTCCTCATGTCAGTGACCTGGACACATTGACTGCTGAACTCCTTAAATATAAGAACTCAGCCTGAGGTTAATTGCAGCAATTTCACAGCAAAGAAATACAGCCATGGTTACAGTCCAGTTTCATCTCTAACCCAGTGCTTCTACAAGCATAGTTCCCCAGACCACCAACAATGGCATCTCAAGAGAACTTGTTAGAAATGCAAAACCTAGACTCAGTAAATCAGAAACTGGGTTTTGGGCCCAGGCATCTACGTAATTCTGATATGTAATTAAAGTTGACAGTGACTGCTATAACCGCTGCCCCAGCTCTTCAGTAACCAGTAAAACTGAACTTTCCAGGAGCTTTGATACATTTACACATCACATGCAAAGTGAATCATAGGCTGGTCCATGGACTGTGCTATAAGCCAT
This sequence comes from Neotoma lepida, assembly GCA_001675575.1. NCBI lineage: Eukaryota > Metazoa > Chordata > Mammalia > Rodentia > Cricetidae > Neotoma > Neotoma lepida. The sequence goes on from LZPO01057485.1 coordinate 236,703, forward strand.
GTGCTGTATTGTACCCTGGCTTTCTTAGGTGAACATAGTTATTAATGAAGTGAAGGATTAGCCTCTTTAAAGTCATGCCTTCTAAGAGCAGACAGGCTATAGGATTCCTAGTTACCCCCACTGTCTGTTTTGTTTTGTTTTTTTTCAAGTATCTGCTTGAACAGAAAGATGATAGAGGAATCTAGGATACAGGAGAAAGGAACAGGAGGGAACCAACAAGCATGAACCAGACTGGGGGTAACTAGAAGATTCTAATTTTGGCCACTAGGAAGAAATCCTTCCTAAGCTTCATTTGGGAAAAGGTGGGCCCTGGTGAAAAAAGAGGTAAGGAGCATTCTGAGTATTGGTTCCTTGAATGAGATGATGTGTGCTTCCTGGCCAGCACTCACCTCAAATAACTTAAAACAAGTTTTGGAAATGTTGGGATTACCATGCTGTAAATGAAGAGCCTGAATTATCTTATTACCAAACTAGTGATAAATTAAGATTGGTGTGCCTCTCCAAATGTGTGTACAGAGTTGGGGGGTGGTATCCAAGTAATTTCTATTTGGAATGCTGAATGTTCTCAATTGTTAAAGTGAACTAATGTTAAAGGGCACATTTGCTAGTGTCTAAGACATATAGGACTGCTTCTAGGAAGCTACTTGTCTTTTAGTGTAAGTGATTTGGTATGTATTTGTTATAGATATAACAGATGAGGACAAAGCAAAAACCGATTTTGTCTGATTTGTGGCAAGTGGAGCTCGGAGGACTACTGGATGAGATGGAGAGAATACCCAGGCATCTCCATGGCCCCACTGATGTTCCAGAACTTCATCAAGTCAGTGATGAGCTACATGTACACCTAGAGGAGGTAGGCTACCTACAGAGTATCTTGTGGGCTGGGTGGTATGGGGGTTAAGATGCTGCTCCTTAAAGCCCCAAAGTGCTTGTAAAAGAGTGACTTCATAGATTCTGAGAACATGAGGGGCAGCTAGTATCCAAAACTGTAACTCTAGTTCCTCCCACCAGTCTATAGCCTACCAACTGTCAGGTATTATAATTGTCCTTATTGAGATCTAGTGGACAAATGGATCTCTGCTTTGTGACATAATTGATAGGAATGGTGGCTAAGAAGCCTGACACTCTGTGGATGTCAATAGAGAGGGACTGTGCGGCAATCTCATTGGCCGGTACTTTAGTTCACAGCAGTGCAGACAAAACTATCGGTTTATCTTGTTTTTTCCTTATTAAGAAATTTTTTATTCAATTTACATACCAACCACAGATCCCCCTGTCATCCTTCTTCCTGCTCCCCCCCAAGCCTACCCCTCATCCCTTCCTTAGTCATTCTTCATCCAGTGGAAAGCTGACTAATGTACATCTCCCCACTCTTTGCTGATTCATTGATAAAACTGCACAAGACTCAACCCAGGCTCCAAATTGAACTTGTACACCTTTTGTAAACCTTCATATTCAGTATTCTCCATGTCAGATAACAGCGACTACTATCCTAATCATGGCACAGACTCAGGATAACCCTTTGCTGTTTTCTTCACCCCTTGTTTTTCATCTGTCAATAAATCTTGTGAGTTCTCCTGTCAAAACAGTTGCAGAGTCTGATGAGTGACCTTGCTTTCTCCACTGCTACCATCCTTTTCCCAGCCACCATCAATTTCTTTGGGTTATGAGAATTGTTTCCTGGTTCTTTTCCCCGCCTTGTCCTCTTCTTGTCCACACTGATAACCCAGTAGTTTGGGGCTGCAGATACAACTCACAGGTAGAACACTGCTAGCATGCATTTGTGTCTGGATTCAATCCCTAGTACTTTAAGAAAAACAGAGTCAAAGCTAACAAGTGCCTCCACTTAAAAACAACAGGGTAAATCAGGGCCCCTTACTCTTGCCTGTAAGTCTCTCTCTGATTTGGGTACCAGTTTCTTTTCTTAGATGTTCTCTTAGTGCTCCTTTTCCCCCTCCTTCCTCTTTGTGGTGACCATCTTATTGCTTCTAGGGTAGAAGCTTTTTGCACTCTGCTCTTTTCTTTCTTGGGGGGGCATTCTTTCCTGGGTTTTATCACATGCCTATTTTCCTCATTTCTCAAGTCTTTGATTAAATGTCACTTTACCATGTGGCCTATCTCTGAACATGTAACATCAAATGGGAATCCACACCCAAACACATTTCCCTTTTTTCCTGCTTTTTAGGATTCTTTTTGAAAGTTGTATTTTGTTCTTTTTGTATACTCATTTCTTTGCTATGATTTTTGCTGTTCTGTACCCACTAGAAGGTCACATGTATCAAGTTGGCTTTAGTTGTTATCTTTAGTGTGTGTTTGATTATTTACTAATTTTTCCTGCTGGGACTAGCTATCGGGCTTCCATTCATGATTTTTGAATGAATAAACATATATTAAAATATTATGTCTTTACTGGCTATTTTTTAATGCAGTGAAGAATGAGAGTGAAATATGAAAGTGCCCTATAACATCTTTCTCTTAGTTTTTTTTTTTTTCTTTCAGTTGTGCCATCATGGGCAAAATAAAAAAATAAAATAAAGCAAAGAATAATATTTGTAATGTATACAACAGGCAAACAGTAAATAACCCTAAGAAAGAAACATTTTGGGCATGATGGTGGATCCTTATAACAGAAACACTCAGGATTGACTTTGGAGCAGGAGGATCACTCAAAGTTCAAAGCCAGCCTTGGCTACATAGTGAGATCCTGTTTCAAAAGGAAAAATAAAAATTTTTAAAAGGGCTGGAATATATATACCTCAGTTGGTAGAATACTTGTCTAGAATTCCTGTGGCCTAGCACCCCATAAACCTGGTGTAGTAGCACATGCTTTTAATCCCACCATTCTAGAGGTAGAGGCAGGAGGATTAGAAGTTCAAGGTTATCCTTGGCTACATGGGGAGTTCATGGGCAGCCTGGGCTAGAGACCCTGTAAAGGAAGGGAAGGATACAGGGAGGTAGGACAGGAAATAATAAAGAACATGTCATGTAACAAAATAATAAAACACATTGAAATCATAAGTATATGTACACTGTCTGTGAGCAGTTTAGGGTGATGGTGAATGTAGAAAATAAATGGCTTTGCTTTAACTGTACTCACAGTAAGAGGAAGAACCCATCCGTCTCCACCAATCTTGTATTTCACGTTAGGGTTAGCATTGAAAAGAAAGTCCACGCATGACATGGAATCTTTCCTGGGAAAGGTTCATGTCAGGGAAGGGCCAGTTGTTCCTTCTGAGCAGTTAGCTGGTTTGATTTAAATGATGCCATGAGTCTTTTAGGGGATCACATTTCCCTTTTTACATCTGTGTAACTAGAAAACTTAGGTCCACACCTGTGGCCTTCTGGGATCCAATGTATACAACCTTATGGCGTGTATTCTGTTCAGATCACTTATCAGAAGTCCTTGTTTGGGACTTGAATTCTTCATCTAAAATGTTTTTCTTTTTTTATTTTTTCTTTTTTTTTCTTTTTTTCTTTTTTTTTTTTATGTTTTTAAAGCTGCATCCTTCAAATTGATGCATTTCTTGTTCTGCACAAGGCATTACAGTACTACACTGGTTTCTGATGTCACACGGGAGAAGGCAAAGTCTTTAGCTGATAAGCCCCTACAGGACTGAACCCCATTTTACTCTCTGGCTACCCTTCCACAATTTTTTCCATTACAAATTACTTCTGGGATTCATAGATGAATACAATGTATTTTGGTCATATCTACCCGCACTCCTTGTCTCCAGCTCCTCCCAGATACTCCCCACATCCCCTCCCAACTTCATGTCTTTGTGTGTGTGTGTGTGTGTGTGTGTGTGTGTGTGTGTTAAAGAT
>LZPO01057485.1:273126-287285 GCA_001675575.1 Neotoma lepida
TCTTCCAGAGGTCCTGAGTTCAATTCCCAGCAACCCACATGGTGGCTCACAACCATCTGCAATGAGATCTGGTGCCCTCTTCTGGCNTGCAGGTGTATATGCAAGCAGAACACTATACATAATATATAAATCTAAAAAAATTTATAATAAGTAAATAAATAAAAAGTTTTTATGTAAACTATGATAATTAACTTGAAATCTTTATACTCATTTGTGAGTTACATCTTTAAAATAATTAGTTTTGAATGCATGTAACAATTGATGAAAAATGAGCCCATGAATTTGAAAGAGAGTGAGGAGGAGTAGGTATATGGGAGGGTTTGGAGGGAGGAAAGGGAAGGGGAAATGATGTAGTTATAACCTCAAAAATAAAAAGTAATAGAAATAAAATAATTTGTTTTCACATCCAAGAATATAGCTTGTTTCTTTGTTGTTTGTTGATTTACCTCCTTTTATCTAGTCTAGCACATGTGGACGTCAAAGGATAACACTCAAGAGTAGTCTTCTTCCACCATGTGAGTTCTGGAGACCTAACTCTGGTTACCAGGCTTGCTGGCAAGTGCCTTTACCCACTGAGTCATTTCTCTGGCTCACCACTTTCTCCTTAAACACATTTCTAGGATTCTTTTCTTTTCCTCACAGCAACTATTGATCTTAGCCATTCTGACAGGTATAAGATGGTATCTCAGAGTCATTTTGATTTTCATTTCCCTGATGGCTAAGGATGTTGAACATTTCTTTAAGTGTTTCTCAGCTATTTGAGATTCCCCTGCTGAGAATTCTGTTTAGATCTGTTCCTCATTTCTTTCTTCCTTCCTTTCTTTTCCTTTCTTTCCTTTCTTTTCTTTCTTTCCTTTCTTTCCTTTCTTTCTTTCTTTCTTTCTTTCTTTCTTTCTTTCTTTCTTTCTTTCTTTCTTTCTTTCTTTCTTTCTTTCTTTCAAGATTAAAGGCATGCTCTGCCACTACCCAGCTGTTCCCCATTTTTAAATTGGATTATTTGGTTTGGTATTGTCTAGTTTCTTGAGTTCTTTATATACTTTGGATATTAGTCCTCTATCAGATGGGGAGTTTTCCCATTCTGTAGTCTGACACTTTGTCCGAATAATGGTGTTCTTTGCCTTACAGAATTTTTCAGTTTCATGAGAGCCTATTTATTAATTGTCCATCTTAGTGGCTGTACTATTGGTGTTTTGTTCAGGAAGTTATCTCCCATGACAATGTGTTCAAGGCTATTGCCCATTTTCTCTTCTCTCAGGTTCATTGTGTCTGGTTTTGTGTTGATGTCTTTGATCCATTTGCACTTGAGTTTTGTGCAAGGTGATAAATATGGATCTATTTGCATTCTTCTACTTGTTGACATCCAGTTTGACCAGCACCGTTTGTTAAAAATGCTATGTTATTTCCATTGTCTATTTCTGGCTTCTTTATCGAACATCAGATGTTCATATGAGTTTAGATTTATGTCTGGATCCATTTCATTGATCAATGTGTTTGTTTTATGCAAATGTTTTTATTACTATGGTTCTCTAGCACAACTTGAAATCAAGGATGGTGATACCTCCAGCAGTTCTTTCATTGTTCAGGATTGTTTTAATATCCTCGTTTTTTGTTTTGCCATATGAAGTTGATAATTGCTCTTTCAAATTCTGTAAAGAATTGTGTTAGGATTTTGATGGGGATTGAATCTGTAGATTGCTTTTCATAGGATGGCCATTTTTATTATATTAATCCTACTGATCCATGAGCATGGAAGGTCTTTCCATCTTCTGATATCTTCTTCAAAGACTTGAAGTTTTTAATCATACAAGTCTTTCATTTGCTTGGTTAGAATTACCCCAAGGTATTTTATATTATTTTGAGGCTATTGTGAAAGGTGTTCTTTCCCTGATTTTTTTCTCAGTCTGTTTGTTATTTGTATATAGGAAGGCTACTAATTTTTTGTTGTTGTTGTTAATCTTGTATCCAGCCACTTTGCTGAAAGTGTTTATCAGCTGTAGGAGTTTGCTGGTGGAATTTTTAGGGTCACTTATGTCTACTATCATATCACTGTAAGATATTTTGACTTCTTCCTTCCCAATTTGTATCCCCTTGATCTCTATAGTAGTTTGAATGTAAGTGGCCCCCATAATCTCATGGGAAGTGGCACTATTAAGAGGTGTGGCATTGTTGGAGTGGGTATGGCCTTGTTGGAGAAAGTGTGTCACTGTGGGGGCCGGCTTTGAGATTTCCTATGCTCAGGAAACTGCCCAGTGCGTCAGTCGACTTCTGTTGCCTGAAAGATGTGGGACTGTCAGCTTCAGCACCATGTCTGCCTGCACACCACCATGCTCCCTGTCAGGATAATGGACTGAACCTCTGAAACTGTAAGCAATCCACCCCAATTAATTGTTTTATTTATGAGAGTTGCCATGGTCATGATGTCTCTTCACAGCAATAAAAACCGTAACTCAGACAGTCTCCTTCAGTTGTCTAGTTGCTATAGCAAAGATATCAAGTACTGTATTGAATAGATATGGAGAGGGTGAACAGTCTTGTCCTGTTCCTGATTTTAGTGGAATTGCTTTGAGTTTCTCTCCTTTTAATTTGATATTGGTTTTAGGCATGCTGTAAATTGCCTTTATTATGCATATGTAGGTCCCTTGTATCCCTAATCTCTCCATGAACTTTATCATGAATGGGGTGTTGTTTTTTGTCAAAGGCCTTTTCTGCATCTAATGAGATGATCATGTTGGTTTTGTCTTTCAGTTTGTTTATATGATGGATTATGTTTACTTATTTTCATATGTTGAACCTTCTCTGCATCTCTGGGATGAAGCCTACTTGATCATGGTGATCTTTCTGATGTGTTCTTGGAGTTGGTTTACACATATTTTATTGAGAACTTTCGCATCTGTGTTCATAAGGGAAATTGGTCTGTAATTCTTTTTCATTGTTGAGTATTCATGTGGATTGGGTTTCAGAGTAACTATGCCCTCAAATTAAATGAACTGGGCAATGTTCCTTCTGTTTCTATTTTGTGGAATAAATTGAGGAGTATTGGTATTAGCTCTTCTTTGCAAATCTGGTAGAATTCTGTGCTAAAACTGTCTGGCCCTGGGCTTTTGTTGTTGTTGTTGTTGTTTGGTTGGTTGGTTGGGAGACTTTTAATGACTGTTTCTATTTTGTGTCTATTCAAATTGTTCATCTGGTCTTGATTTAACTTTGGTAAGTACACCTATCAAGAAAATTATCCATTTCTTTTACATTTTCCAATTTGGTGGAGTGCAAGTTTTTCAAGTATGTCTCTGGATTTCCTCAGTGTCTGTTGTTATGTCCCCCTTTTCATTTCTGATTTTGTTGATTTGGATGTTCTCTCTCTGCCCTTTAGTTTGGTTAAGGGTTTGTCTATCTTGTTGCTTTTCTCAAAGAACCGTTTGTTTCATTGATTCTTTGTATCATTCTTTTTGTTTCTATTTTATTGATTTCAACCCTCAGTTTGATTATTTCCTGCCATCTACTCTACTTGGATATGTTTGCTTCTTTTTGTTCTAGAACTTTCAGGTATGTTGTTAAGTTGCTAGTATGAGATCTCTCCAATTCTGTAGACACTTAGTGCTGTGAACTTTCCTCTCAGCACTGCTTTCATTGTGTCCCATATGTTTGCTTATGTTGGCACTGATTTTCATTGAATTCTATGAAGCCTTTAATTTCTTTATTACTGCCTTGACCCAGTAGTCATTCAGTAGAGAGTTGTTCAGTTTCCATGAGTTTGTAGGCTTCCTGTTGTTTCTGTTGTTGAAATCCAGCTTCAATCCATGGTGGTGTGATAAGATACAGGGGATTATTTCAACCTTCTTGTGTCTGTTGAGACGTGCTTTGTTACCAAGTATGTGATAAATTTTGGAGAAAGTTCCATGAGGTGCTGAGAAAAGTGGTAATCTTTTGTGTCTGGGTGAGATGTTCTGCAGACATCTGTTAGGTCCACTTGCTTCACAATGTGATAGTTCCAGTATTTCTGTTCAGTTTTTTTATGTTTTTAACTTTCTTTTTATTTATTCTTTGTGTCTTTCATATCATGCATCTCCATACCATTCATTCCCCACCCCTTCATATCCACCCTCTGCCCTTGCAACCAACCCCCCAAAATAAAGTAAAATTTAAGAGAAAAAAGGAAAAAAGAATAGGGGCGAAAAAAGGGAAAAATCTCATCATGGAAGCTGTAGTGTGACCCAGTGAGTCATGCAGTAAACCCTTTTGTCCATTTATCGTTCATTGCAAAGAGTCATTGGTCTGGTTTCGAGGCCTCTGGTTTCTGCTACACCATCAATACTGAGCTCTCACTGGGATTCCTCTTGGATAACTTGCTGTTGCTCTGTGTCATGGGTCTGCAGGACTGGCCCCTTCATGTGCTTCTGCAGATCATAGGTGGGCTGATGTTGAGGTGGGCCAACTCATAACCCTGGTTCTAGGCCTGGGTAGTTAGTTATAGGGTTGGTCTGCCTGCCAGCTCTCCCCCATCCTCATCACCAGGGTGACTTCTCCAGTGTTGCCCTGGCTGGTTCACCCCTTGCAGCAGATAAGCAATGGTCGTGGCCAGTTCTTTTTTCGTGCCCTCAGGGGCTACACTCTCATACCTACACTATCAGGGCCAGCTCTACTGTGTTGCCCAGGTGAGGTGCAGGGGCCACTCTCCCAAGTGCTACAGCTGTTGAAGGGCAGGGACAGCTCTCCCACTCTTAGGACCTCAGGACCAGCTCTCCCACCCACCACAGGCAACGAGGGGTGGGGGGTAGGGCATCTCTCCCCCACCCATACCACCATATGGCAGATTGAGGGGTGGGGCCAGATTTCCCACACTCATGTTCTAGGGGCCAGTTCACCCATACCCCTGTCAGTAGGATCAGCTGTTCTGTGCTGCCCAGGCGAGGTGCAGGGCCCACTTTCCTGAGTGCTGCGGCTGGTAAGGGGGAGGGTCATTTCCCTTGCCTACTGGAGGCGGTAGGGGCAAGGGAGGAGGACATCTTTCCCTCACTTCAATCATCACAGCACCAGATGAGGGAGGCAGTATCAGCTATGCCCCTCTCACGCCCTCAGGGCTGGCTCACCCATGCTCTTGTCTATAGGATCAACTCTACTGTGCTTCCCAGGCTAGGTTCAGGGCTCATTCTCCGGGAGTGCTGTAACTGGTGAGGGGTTGGGTCAGGTCCCCCACCTGCTGCAGGTGGCTAGAGGTGAAGAGAGGAGGGCATTTTCCCCTCATCCATGCCACCACATGGCGTATGAGAGGAGCGCAGCCTACTCTCCCATTCTCGCACCCTCACGGTCAGCTCGCCCATGCCCTTTCAAACAGGGTCAGCTCTCCGTGGCGCCTGGGGTTAACTGCCCCAGGTCTGCCTGTGGGTCTCCTTGTCCTGCTCAGTCCATCATGGCGCTTGGCAGGACCATGCTTCCTCATCACAAAGAGATCATAATAGTGCCCAACTCTCTGGTCCCTCTGGCATGGGGCGGGGTCCTGGTTAGTTGCGGAGGTGTTACTGGAGTCCTTTTGTGGGCCGGGGCTAGAAATCCTGGGCTGCGTTTGGTTGAGTCCTGCCCGCCCCAGCTGCATGGTGTGGGGCAGAGGTGTTTTAGTTTTTGTCTTGATGACCTGTTCATTGGTGAGAGTGGGGTATTGAAGACTCCCACTATCAATGTGTGATTTAAGCGTTAGTAGTGTTTCTTTTACAAATAACATGTCCATTGTTATTACCATTGTTCTAGTATTATTTATGCTGCCATTTCTAGGAGAGATGCTTAAAGGAAGTTAAGACACTTGGGTTAACAGTTGCGCCCCATAAGAACCATAGACTAACAAAAACCCCAGGCACAAGAAACTTCTTTTCAAATGCTTGGTCAGGATAGTCCAAAGGACTCCCCAAACAACACAAACTATTGATGTAGCCCTTTGTTGCATCTCATGGGTTAAAGGTGGTGGGCTCCTGTTGCTGCAGACACCACAAAGTTAGGGCACAAGACCTGTATAATTCAAGCTGGATTGGATTTGAAAGCCTATTTCCTGCAGCCTAGCATCCATGGTACCTGAAAATAGTATACAAGCTGCCAAGGGACAGAAGCAATTAAACAGCCCTGCCCAGCTGCAACACCTATGAAAAATGCCAATGACCACCATGGCAAGATATGCATCAAGGTGCAATAAGTGGCACTCACCTGTCAGGGGCAACTAACATTTGTCTAATTGGACTTAAAATCCACTCAGCATAAGGGTAATCATGCCAGGTACTGAAACTCTACCCAGCTTCCTGGGACTAGTGAGGTCATGAACCTTACCAGTCTTTCCTGGTACTTTATAGTTTTTGGTCTCAGCAATTTTATGAGGTAAACCCTTAAAATAGATTTCCTAGGCTCTGTTTTTCTTCTTTTTGGTCTGTTGCCTGAAGTCAGTAATTTCAATTGTCTTACTTTCAAGTTTACTGTAAACTCAGGTCCTGTTTACAATTCAAGCACTTTACCCACTAAGCTATGCCCGGTCCTTTGCTAACATTTTAACAAGTTTCTTTGAAGTCTGTGGGCTTTCCAAGGCTTTGCAGATTTGGTCTTTGTTGGGACAGTCCTTGACGATTTGACATGCTCAGGGAGATAGATCCGTCTTCCCAAGGTCATTTTCTGAGTGTACAGCTTGCCTCATCGTGCCAGTGCCTTTCATGAGTTCCCACATGCGTATGACAGCTGTTACAGATCCTAATATCCTGGACAGTCTTACTTCAGCTTCTTTGTGTTTTAGAGGGCCCATTGTGTGCCTTCTTATGTCTTGTCCCATCTTGTTCTCTGGTTTGTTTCCTTGCAGCTCTTGTGAGCAGTACTAGATGCCTCCTTCTTAGTTCCAAGTTCAGTAAAGACAAATGCCTTGAATCAACCATTTAGCTATTTTTTACACAGGACAGAACAGCTGTACACAGTAACATGAAAATTGTGTTCTACATCTTCCTGTTCAAAGGAAAGAATTGAGTCCTGGGATTGAATCTTCAAGACCAAAACAAGCCATCACTTCACTGCAAAGGATGTGAGCAAGGGTGGCTGAAACACAACAATCTATCATTTTGAAGATGGTTTTTCTATTGGCTTGCTTGATGCCAAAGCTTTGGCTCTCTCCTAGACTCCAGCAATGTTGTTTACAAGAGTCTCTGCTTCAGTTTGATTTGATTTGTTTGGGTTTGCTTTGCTTTCCTTGTTTTCCCTCCGAGAGAGAAAGGAGCCTCGTGCTCCCTCACCCACAACTTCGCTGCTGTGACTCCAGCATTATCCAGATTAGTTTCCCTTAGGTCTCAGCTTCTGTCAGTGCATTTGCCTTTGCCTTTGCCTTCTAAGCTTTTATGCATGCTGAGTCTTCGCATTCCTCATGTCTTGCTGTCATCCTTGGATTGGCAGAGGAGCAGAGGGACTTGGACAAAATTCCTTGGAGCGCCAACCTTTGCAGAGGAGGAACATTCGAAAATGTACCCCTCTCTCTCTCCTCTCTTCTCTCTCTCTCTCCCCCCTCATTTTTCTCATACATTAAATCCCGACTGCAGCCTCCCCTCCCTCCACTCCTCTCCTCTAGATTCACTCCTCCTCCATTTCCCTTAAGAAAAGAGCAGGCCTCCTAGGGATATCAATGGCTCAGCCGTTAAAGGCTAGGCTCACAACCGAAAATGTACTTATTGTCAACGGAATGTAAGGCAGAGAAGGTGATACTGTCAGCCCTCAGTGCGTTATAAACAAACTCATATACACCTTTACCTTTCATAAAATGTTCTCTCCATCTCTTTGACTTAAATGCTTTTTGCTAAGGATCCATGGCATAAGGTACAGCTCACTTGGTGTAAAGCCTTCATGGAGGCTTTCATGTTTATGGGCAAATAACTGAAAAAGAAAGGAAGAAAAAGCAATACAGAAAGGACGAAATAAGTAAAGGAAAGAAGGAAGGAAAGAAGGGAGGAAGGAAGGAAGGAAAAAAGGATTGAACTAAAAAAAAGAACAAAGTTAAAAAAAGAATGGAGGAAAAAAAAAAGGAAGAGAGCCTGGTTCTATTACATTAGCTTCCTGAAGAGGGCAGCAGTGTTCTGTGAACTCGGCCTTTGCAAGCCTTTCTCTCCAGTTACAGGAAAATAGGTTTCCAAGCAGGTTAGGTATGAAATGCTTACAATTCCTTCCTGCATCGATTGTGATCTTTAACATAATTGTCTATCAGTGTGATGGGTGAAAATCTGCCTCATAGCATTGTTTTCATTTGCATTTCTTTGATAGTCAGGAGAGGAACAGATTTCTGTGTTTCAAAGCACTTCTCTTTCTTCTCTGAACGATTTTCATATCCTTTAGCCTATATTTATACTAGGATTTAATTTTGTGGCTTTTACTTTTTCTCTTTTTAAAAATAATATGCATGCACCGTCGAAAATCAAATAAACTTAGAAATTTTACATACTCCTATTTATACTCCCAGAGACAATGGCTTCAATGTTTAGATTGATTTTTACTAGCATCTGTGTAGTTACTTGCCTTGACTACATTTTATATAATTTTGCTTTATCCTGTTTTTTTTTCATATAATTGTGCTGATACTTTCCGTGCCATTAATAATTCCTGCATATATTTTGAAAATAGCTCTACTTTACGATTTAAAGGGTAATTCATTAGTACTGTTAAATACTTGATAAATACCAGAAGATATAATTTGGACCACCCAGAAATAACTGTTACTAAGTTTTTGGTATATATGTTCTGTATTTGTTTCTGTCTGATGGGGTTTGTGTGGGGCCGGAGGTCAACCTCAGGAGCCATCCACTTGGTTGTGACATGCTCTGGAGCTCACTCAGCAAGCCAGCCTTGATGGCCAAAGTTCATGTCAAAAAGCTGAGTATAGCAGCATTCATTTGTAGTCCCCAAATCAAGGAGATGGAGATGGGCAGATCTCTGAGGCTAGCCTACACACACCTACACACCTACACACACACACCTACACACACCTACACACACACACCTACACACACACTGGTTTAACTGTATTAGCACTCCTCTCTCATCCCTAAATTAAACAGCAAACCTCATAGAACTACTCTACAGTTTCATTTACAAAAGGAAATTTTCTAAGAGAAGCATATAGTTTTACTTAATTTTTAAACTCTGCTTTTTGAAGCCATTGAGCAGTGGAACTTAGAAAACCACAGAATCACAGAAGACACTAAGCACAACTCTCCCTCTCCCGAAGTCTGCATCCATTCCTTGTGTGTGTACTGTCCTTTTTCAAAGTCAGTGATCTACTTCTAGTATTCCGTCTTTCCCTCACCATGCCCACCCCCGCTCCAGACCCATGCTTAAATCTGAAGTATGTGCTATCCCTAATCTTGGAATAATAAACTCGCTAACTTTGCTGCACACATAGTCTCTTGAATTAGTTTCTGTGATGTAGTGAAACATCCAGCTTTATCTGACTTCAGGCCCCTCAGGAGCAGGGCGGGGGGCTCCCAATGGCAGTGCTGAGCTGTGTTGCACCACTGTTGCTGACATGACCAGAGATTTTGAATTTGGTAGGTTAAATTCTCTTCACAGTGTTAGCATGCTTCAGGTAAAGGTAAACTTCTAAGGCTGTGTGTGGTGTTCCCTCTCCCCCCACAGAGCTTTACCACTAATGCAGGGATGGGAGCTATCACCACCAGGGAGCTTCCTAATGCCGTTAGTAAAAACAACAGCAAACACTCACTGAATTCTTGCCCTATGTCACACATTAAAATGATCTCTTATATCATTTATCTGATCTGATCTCTTATATCGTTTAAGATTCATAACAACTCTTTGAAGTATGGCTATTATTACCAACACTTTATAGATGGAGACACGGAGACATAGCTGGAGCAGCAAAGAGATCCAATGAACGGAACTGTCTAAATACAAATGGGAGACCTGCGAAATCCCTGTGTTCATCGATATTTTAGAGAAGCTGATTTTAATCAAGGTAGATGCTGCTTTCTGCCTGGAGGTGGAACAATATATAGGAAACATGTGCGTTTGTTGGAGAAGGGAAGACCAGAGGTAATGGTACAGAATTTGAAAATAACCATAAAAGAAAATAGGGAAGTCAAAGATACACTCTACTAAATATTGTCAAATTAGACATTTTATGTGGGAGGGTTGTGTGGTAGATAAACCTCAGTGAAGCTATTAAAATCAAACAGAAAGGAAACACCAAGCAAACACATCTGAGAAGAAAATTTGAACAGGGCTGTGGACTAGTAAAGAAGAAAATTAAACAGGGAAGCAATTGTGAGAATAACAGCTGCACCCGGAAAGCAACTGTCAGTAAAAATAACCCCAGGCTTCACAGAGGGCCTTTAGGGCTTGGAAAGAGTTGCAGAAGCCTAGGCAGCTGCTCTCATTGGCAGCCCCCACTCCTGTGCTGCCGCACAAATACCCATCTTCAGAAGGTATGCTTTAAGTGTAATTAGAGGGAAAAGGTGCAGCATTTGATAGTGCTGTCTGGAATAAAGTAAGTGCTAAGTAAATGTCACCCATTATTGTCATTTCCACTCAGATTATTAAAACAGGTTTTTTTACTCAGTCTTGTATATCAAGTCTCTCCTGTCAGTGCGTCATCCCACCGGTGCCCTGCTATACCTTACCTCGAAGGGCTCATTGCTGCAGCAGAGAGTGCATGGGCTGGCCTGCTACCTGGACAAACCTTGCCTAGACAGTTAAGAAAATCTGTCCCCAGGTGAAATGCCTGGGGACACGGCTTTGCACAGTTCAGGAGATTTACATATACTAGAGTTGCCTGGCAACAAATATCATTCATTTTTAATGAAAGAAAGGTCCGACAGTGTTGAATTTTACCTGAACTTTATGGTTCTGGAACACAGCGCCGATTAATAAGTCTTTCCAGGTCCAGGAGATGGTAAAGTACTTGCCTAGCATGTGCAAGGTCCTGGGTTCAGTGCCCAGAATGGCAAAAAAGCAAAGCAACGCAACTAACCAAATAAAAGCATAATGAAAATCCTCCCATACCTTTTGTTTTCTAGGAGACTTCTTATTGCAAATAACTAACTAACCTTCCCCATGTTATTTGTATACGACAACCATATTTACCTATAACAGAGCCAGGCACATTTGCTGCTTTCTAAGTTATTACCTGAATTGTTTGTGCTCCCTGACCCCTGACAAACTGGTACAATGTGCCTGCTACCTTAACTTGATAAAATAAGGTACGTTTCTTTCCTTTCCCCAGGCTCTTTAACCCTGGCCCATCATCAGCCTGAACCAGCACACAGTCATTCCTTATTGACTCTTTTATTTCCCAGTTCTTTGTAGCTTTATTCATTTCTCCCTATATAAAAAAAAGAGCCAATAGATAAGTTTAATGGGCATGATGTGACCCCAGCAGCACTCAAGGGGCAGAGGCAGGGATCTCTGTGAGTTCAAGGTTATCTTGGTCTACATAGCAAGCTCTAAGCCAGTTAGGGTTGCATAGTGAATGCTGTGTCAAACACACAACATGAAAATGAATAAATAAGCTTAAATCAATGCTGAATTGGAGTGTATTTTCCTGTCTGACCTTTTAAACACAGATTTCCTGGTCGGAGGTCATCACTACTGCAATAGTGCCCTTTCTCTGCACTTTATTCTAGGTTTTTCT
The DNA here is from genome assembly GCA_001675575.1 of Neotoma lepida. NCBI lineage: Eukaryota > Metazoa > Chordata > Mammalia > Rodentia > Cricetidae > Neotoma > Neotoma lepida. Next base: position 284,768 of record LZPO01057485.1, read on the forward strand.
TATGTGTGTGGTATATATCAGTATGTATTCATGTACTTTATATTTGTGTATACATGTGTGTGTATGTTCACGTGTCTCTGTGTATCTGTGCACGCAGGTGTGCTGGCATGTGTGTGGAAACCAGAGGTCAACGTCAGATGTGTCCTCATTCCCTCTCCATGTTATTTTTTGGGACAAGAGCTCTCACTAAACCTGGAGTTCTCAGATTCACCTAGAGTGGCTGGCTAGCGAGCCAAGGGATCTGTGTGTCCTGTTCCCCAGCAGTGAGGTGACTGGTGTGTGGGCTGACTAGTTTTATGTCAATTTGACACAAGCCATAGTCATATGAGAGGAGAGAACCTCCATTGAGGAAATGCCTCCATAAGATCCAGCTGTAGGGCATTTTCTTAATCAGTAATTGATGGGGGAGAGCCCAACCCATGGTAGGGGTGCCATCCCTGGGCTGCTGGTCCTGGGTTCTATAAGAAGGTGGGCTGAGCAAGCCATGGGAAGCAAGCCAGTAAGCAGCTCCCCTCCATGGCCTCTGCATCAGCTCCTGCCTCCAGGTTCCTGCCCTGTTTGAGTTCCTGTCCTGACTTCCCTCAGTGATCAACTGTTAGCTAGAAGTGTAAATGAAATGAACCCTTTCCTCCCCAAGTTGCTTTTGTTGTGGTGTTTCATTGTAGCAATAGTCACCCTAACAAAGACAACAGGCTTTTCACATGAGCACCGGGGACTGAACTCAGGTCCTTATATTGCATGACAAACACTTTATTGGATGAGCCACTTCCCCAGCCCCTATACCCATACTGTTTATTTGATAAATTTAATAAAGTTTAGGGGGCAATATATTTTAATGTACAATTCATTCTTTATGGTTTCTTATCAGATTTTCTACATTCCCTAATTTTTTATTTGAGTGTGTGTAGAAGAGAGTTACTTCACTTGCTGGGGATGTGTCGTGGGCAGAGCAAAACCTGTTCATGTCTCGCCCTGTTTCAGTGGTTTTTCAGCATGGTGGTAGTTTGGGAACTGTATCTAATTTGTTCCAGTGGAAGGCTAAAGAACCAATGTTAAGCTGGGCGGTGGTGGCACACAACTTTAATCCTAGCACTTCGGATGCAGAGGCAGGGGTATCTCTATGAGTTCAAGGCCAGCCTGGTCTATAGAGCTAGTTCCAGGACAGCCACGGCTACACAGAGAAACCCTGTCTTGAAACACCAAAAAACCAAAAAGCAAAAAGAAAACAAAACAAAGAACAATTGTTAAAAGTTAAAACAGCAGCCAAAACGTAAGATGGCCTCTTCACTTACAGATAGATAGCTTCAAAACTATCACAGGAATGCCAGCCACATAGGGCACTTGAATGCATCATTTACGTGGCTTTCTTTGACAAGTGCCATCAGAAGACCTCCTAGGATCTGCATTTTCAAATGAACAGATTTACATTTGGGAATGTGTGCCTCTGTAAGGGGGTTTGAGGTTTAGCAGTGTCACAGTGCATGTGCATGTCCACAGTCCTGACTTCTAACCCTGGAATTGTTCTGGGGAAGACATAATCTGGGCTTTAGTTTTTTTCAGAACTGAGAATAGGTAGAGGAAGAAGTCTTCTGGTGGCAATATGAAGGTCATCCTACCAGATGGATCAGTTTTTTTTTTTGTTGTTTAACATAATTTCTTTATTGATTCTTTGGGAATTTCACATCATACACCCTAATTCCACTCACCTCCTAGTCCTCCTATATCCTCCCCTCATCCCTGTCACACCCCCACAAAAGAAAATTTTTTTAAAAAATCGAAACAAAACAAAGCAAGCAAACAAACGAACAAAAATAAGAACAAAACAACAACAACAAAAAACTCTTCATTTCCCCATCTTTCCCACCTCTTCATTCATCCTGATGCCATTGGAAGCTTCAGTGTGTCATATAGTATCCTTTTGTCCAATCAGCTTTACTGGTAAATGTTCACTGCAATGACTCATTGGTCTGGTTCAAGGCCTCTGGTTTCTGCTACACCATCGTTACTGGATCCTCACTGAAACACCTCTTAGATATCCTGCAGCTATTGTTCCACAGGAACAGTCTCTTCAGGTCCTAGAGCTCCAGAAGGTCCTAGATGGGGTAGATATTAGGGTGGGCCAACCCAAGGCCCAGCTGTGGGCCTGGGTAGTAGCTGAGCTGGTCAGTCCAGGCCACTGGGGCTCTCCGCCTCAGGTGAGGGGGTAGAGCCAGCTCCCCTACACTGGTACCCTCAGGTCAGTTCTCCCTCAGTTGTGGTGAGAGGTGGGGCCAACTCTCCCGAGTACCTGGGCCAGCACTCCTGTGAGGGTCAGGACTAGCTCTCTTGCTGCAGTGTCAAGCGAGAGGCAGGGCCAGCTTCCTCAGGGCCAGCAAAGGGCGTGGCTGGCTCAGCATGGCCCTCTGATTTCATCATGAATGGTTCCTATGGCACCCTGAGGTGACACAGGCCACAGACATTAACACAGACCCCAGCTGCAGCAGGACCACAGACCCAGACATGGACCTTGGCAGCAGCT
>LZPO01057485.1:295690-310203 GCA_001675575.1 Neotoma lepida
AACATTTTTGGAGTATATAGCTAGAAGAATTTCCAATTCATGTTCAAATATGGACAATGCCAGTTATTTTGGGGAGGGCATTTAAATTTATAATCCCCAGCAGCAATGTGTAAGAGAGCCCAATGATCCACATATTCTTCCATACTCTGTCATATAATATTACTTTTCTTAAGTATTTTGTATTATTTTAACCATGATATTCTTTTCTTTAATTTCTAAGCAGAGATTCATTTCACATGTTATATTGGTCTTACGTTATGACTCTTCTATGAAATATATGTTTGTTCTTTTTCCCATTTGTCTATTGCATTATTTATCCTTTTCTGTTGATGTATAGTTTATGTATTATTCATGGAAATGGTTTATTGATTAGATATGGTAGATACCTGTTTCCATCTTGAAGCTTGTCTTCATTTATTTTAAGTTTTTTTAATAGGTACAAGTTTTTGATTTTTATATTAACTTCACTTGTAGTTTGTGGAAAGAGCTTTTATGTGCTTTAGAGAAGTATTTCTGTATGCCAGGGTCTAAAAGATGTTGCTCATATTTATACCTAACAGTTTAAAAGACTGTGTTTTATATCTAACTTCTTTATCTGGAGTAGACTTTCATTTTAAAATTAGATATAACCATTTTTTTCTATCTCTATTTGCTAAATGACCTCATATTTCCCCAGTGTTCTACAGTATTTTCTGTGTTATAAATCAAAATTCCAACTGTGCATGACTCTGCTCCAGGGCTGTCTTCTGTGTTCATTGATCAATTTTCTACTCTTTTCTCCGTTTTTATCTGTAGAATTTTTTCATATAGTTCCCCTATTTAGGGAGGGAGAAATTGTAGTCCAGTGTGGCCCCACAGTCCTCCCGTCTCTGTTTCATGACTGCTGGTATTACAGATACATGACATTATAATCAGCTTCCCTGAATTTTTTAAATTAAGCATTTTATTACACAAAATTTCAAACATACACAAAAGCAAAGAAAATGTAACACTCACCTTTATACCTGTTACAAACTTGTGTTCAATAATCAAATATTGGTGAATGTCATCTTGTCTATAGTTCCACTCAACTCCTCTTGATCTCCTCTAGTATTTTGAAGTAAATTCCAAGGATCATCTCTCTCATCCTTAAATATTGAGCATGTGTCTCTAAAACAGTAATTCTCAACCTTCCTAATTCTGTGACCCTTTAATACAGTTTTTCATGCTGTGGTGACCCCCCCCAACCCTATTTAGTTGCTGCTTCATAACTATAATTTTGCTACTGTTATGAGTTGTAATGTAATAATGTAAATATCTGATATGCAGGATATCTGATATGCAACCCCTGTGAAAGAGTCATTTGACCCCCCAAAGGGGGGACCCACAGGTTGAGAACCAATACTCTAAAAGAAAAGGGGTGTCGGTGGTGGTGGTGGCACACACCTTTAATCTCAGGACTTGGGAGGCAGAAGCAGGTGAATCTTTGAGTTTCAGGCCAGCCTAGTCTACAAATCAAGTTCCAGGACAGCCAGGGAAACACAGAAAAAAACCTGTCTTGAAAAAACAAAAAGGGGTTTTAAGAAAACACATTCACTTATTGTCAAACAGCCTTATTACATAAGAGATCCTCAAATACCTACTTACAAGTCAGTTATTCACTTACAGTACTCATTGAGAGGCTGAAGATATATCCCAGTGGTTAATATAATGTCTTATTTTTGCAGAGGACCTGAATTTGATTTCCAACACCCATGCTGCATGTTTCATAACCACTTGTAACTCTAGCTCCCATGAGAATCAACACCAATTTCTGGCCTTCCTGGGCACCACTCCACTCATTTGTGCACATACACAGAGAGAGAGAGAGAAAGAGAGAGGGAGAGAGGGAGAGACAGAGAGATAGAGACAGAGGCACACACACAGAGGGAGAGAGAGAGAGGGAGGGAGGGAGGGAGGGAGGGAGAGACAGAGACAGACAGAGAGACACACACACAGAGAGAGCTAGGAGACAATTAAAAATACTAATAAATATATATTTTTAAAATAAGATGAAGTCAGGATCCAAATAATGTCTATGCCTTGGTATTGTTTGATATTGCTCTTAATCCTCCTTTAGTCTAGGTTTTCCTGAGGCTTCATAGCCAGTAAGAAAATCAGAAGCCCAATTTTAAAATGGGAAAACATATATAAACAGACATCTCACCAAAATGTACATATGTGAAATAAGCATTTAAAAGTGATGTTCAACATCACATCTGAGAGTTACAAATTAAAATAATGACCAAAGCAATATAAATACATCACATAAACATACATTCAATTTATCCATTCACCTACTGAAGGACATCTTGTTTGTGTCCAAGTTTTGACAATTGTGTATTAAACTGCAAGAACCATTTATGAGCAGGTTTTGTGTGGATATAAACTTTTTATATTTATTTTTTTGCTACCAGAGATTGAGTGTATAGATGTACATTTTCAATTCATTTGAGTAAATAGAGTATAATTACCATATCATATGAGAAAATTCTGTTTAGAGCGGCAGAAACCTGCCAGTCTTCCAAAGTGCTTATCATTGTGCATCCCACCGGCAATGAATGAGAGTTCCCATTTCCTCACATCCCTGCTAGCATTTGGTATTGTCATTGTTCTGAATTGTAGCTATTCTAAGAGGTTTGTAGGTACTGTTTACTGGAGACTACTTCTCACCAGCTTCTCTGCGTATACAGATAAGTGTTTAGAATGTAGTTATAAATAGTTATTCATGTATGGTGAAAACCTTTTCAAAAGCAAAAATGAGTCATATGAGTACATCCCAATCAACATTATTTTTTAAAAAAAGATGTGATTATAACGATTGTGTTAGAATAACCAGATATGAGTGGGAATAGATACTTGGCAGCCATGAATTCTACTGATATAAGTAAATATCTCCACTCTCATGCTTAATGACTATAATATTTCAGAATACGGAGCTATCATGATTATTCAACCAGTTTCCTGTTGTGAATATATACAATGTGATTTTTGCAGTAGTGTAACACACACCTATGTATAAACATCTTACTGCATTTGTTTAATGATTTCCTCAGGATTAATTCATTCATCTTTGAGAAAGTGCTGGGTCAGAGTAGACTATGGACATTTTTGATGATGCAGTTCACAGATACTGCTACATTTGTCACAAGAAAAAATTGTGCCACAAGCAACCACCTGCAGCAATTTGAAAAAGAGGTTAGTGGCAGGTCTCCCAGCTAAACTGCTCCAATCTCCTAAGCCCCAGGGCACATACTGTGTCTCTCTCCCTCCCATTTCAGCCCCAGCAGCTAGCAAGCAGGTAAGAGTCCTGCAGGCAGGCCACTCCACCACCACAGGAGCCACCCATTGGACTCTAACCTACAAGACCCATTGAGCTGCCCAAATCCACCAATCTCATCATCCTCCCCCTGGACAACCATCCCTCGAAACATCAGCATCTCCTAGAGGCACAAGCACCACCTCCACCAATTGGAAGAAGAGCCTTCCGGTGAATAGCCCTCTCCAGGAACATCAGCAGACCCTATAGGCACAAGTGCCACCCACATCAGTTGGAACAACAGGCACAGGCAAAACCTACAGTTGTTGGAAGCACAGAGTCCATAGGCACAGGCACAACCCACAGCAGTTGGAAGAACAGACCCCATAGGCACAAGTAAATCCCACACCAGCTGGAAGAACTGGATGATATGCTGGATCTAGGCACCCAAACCCCTACAAACCTCAGCTGAGACAACTCTACTAGTCCTGACAACCAGCCAGTCACCAGAACCCATGGCTATTCAGGGCAAAAGATAATAAAGGAAACAGACAAGAAAGGAACAAAAGACCCATCCAACAAAGACATCATAAGAATCAACACCTGTACCTATAATGATACCAATCCCAGATGGGTAGATGCCAGTGCAAGGATACATTTAACAACATAAAGAGCAATATGGCACCACCAGAACCTAGCCATTCTACAACAGCAAGACCTGAACATCCCAACACAGATGAAACAGAAGAAAACGACCTTAAAAATAACTTTATGAAGATGATAGAAGCCCTTAAAGAGGAAATGAAAAATTTCCTTAAAGAAATCAAGGAAAAGACAAACAAAAATTGGAAGAAATCAATAAATCCCTTTAAGAAATCAAAGAGAACCAAGAAAAAACAATCAAACAGATAAAGGAAATGGTTCAAGACTTGAAAATTGAAATAGAAGCAATAAAGAAAACACAAACTGAGAGAATTCTGGAAATGGAAAATCTAGGTAAACAAAAAGGAACTACAGATGCAAGCATCACCAACAGAATACAAGAGATGGGAGAGAGAATCTCAGGCATTGAAGATATGATAGAGGAAATAGATTTACCAGTCAAAGAAAATGTTAAATCCAACAAATTCTTTTTTTGTAATTTAAATAAATTTATTTATGAGAGAAAAACATCTGAACATCAGGTACAGTATAATCGATCCACAATGATCCAAGGATGTCATGACTCATCTGGAAGCACTCTTATGCAGTCTGTAGGATATCTATGGAGGATCAGCTGAACCATTTGTCAAAATTCATAAAGCCATCTAAGCCAAATATGATAAAATATGCAATGACCATGATATAGTAATAAAAAATACAATATCAAATACTCACTACTTGTGAGTTATAAACTACAATATAAACAAGTTAGGCTCCTTTTAAAAATGAAAAAATATTTCTATTACAGCCTCATTTGAAGCACTCACTTTCAATTAAATGCAGCTTTGTATATTTTACTCTTAATAGCCAGCAAAGGAACACATTCTTGAGTAACTGTTTCACCATCAGTGCTTTGGAGTACACTTTCACATACATGAGTTCAGACAGAAAATGATGATCAAAGCTTGGAGCATCTTTATATCTGGTTAAACTTTTTTATATTTAGGAAAAAGGTAGTGAGGACGTAAAGAAGCAACAATATGGTTCCTCGGGAGCGAGGAGGTGGTCTAGGTCCAGAGAATGGACTCTCCTTTCAGATTTCAAAATGTGTGGTCCCGAAGCTGAATTCCTTCCAGTCCAGGGAGCTGCCTGCTACTGTGGGGCAACTTAAGGATGAAGGAGTGGAGCAGAGGGAAGTATGAGTTGACTACAGAAATGGTTACTGATAAAAACATGTTCCTACACAGCCTGGGCCCAATCCTGGGAAAGAACAACCAAAACTATTAATACAGTGTGTGCTCACTGAACTGCACGCATGGAACTCCCAGGTGGGTTAACAGTTCTTAACATGGGCTCCTGGTTGTAGTTTACAATATCTGCCTTCACCACCCTCTGTGACTGTTCTATTTCTGCTTTGTTCAATTTGATTCCCAGGATTTCTGCAGCAACTTTCTGAAAACACANGAAGACTGAGTCTCCTGTCTTGGCTGAAACAAAGTGGCTACTAAAACCATTTTCCTGGCAAAATCGTAAGTGTTTGTCAGGTTTTACTGTTCGCATATGCTCCAAGTCAATTTATTGCCCACCAAAGCAACCAGGGGCTGAGTTTCTGACTCTTCACTCACTGTCTTCACCACAGAATACCAATCTTCTAAATTCTCAAAGCTTTGATAATTTGTAATATCATATACCAAGAGGATTCCCTGTGCTCCATAGATGTATTTATCCAACATCTTGCCACCTATTGTCTGCCCTCCTATATCCCAAACTTGAAGGGTAACATTCAAATTTCCTGGTAAGGTAATCCTTCTCAAAAAGAAATCCAGTCCTACAGTCTGCTTATACTATTTTCCAAAAGTCTCTTGAGCAAAACACATAGCTAAGGAGGTCTTCTCAGAGATGCCGTCCCCCAGCACGATGATTTTCAGTTGCCCATCCTGGCTCTCCTCCTCAGAGTCTGACTTGGTGTCAGAGGATGCTGGCCTGCCCCCAAGGTGGAGGAAGGAAAGGGAGGAGGCCTCTGGAGGCAGGGGAGAGGAGGCCAGCAGGCAGGACGAGCGGGACTCCTCCCCCTTGCCAGGACCCGCCACCCAGGCGTCTCCCAGGGAGAATCACTCACCAGCCGCCATCTTGCCCTCCTCCTCATCCCCTCCAACAAATTCTTAACACAAAACATCCAGGAAATCTGGGACACCAGGAAAACGACCAAATCTTAGAATAATAAGAATAGAAGAAGGAGAATTCCAGCTCGAAGGCATAGAAAATGTATTCAACAAAATCTTAGAAGAAAACTTTCCCAATCTAAAGAAGGACATGCCTATGAAGATACAAGAAGCTTACAGAGCACCAAATAGACTGGGCCAAAAGGAGTCCCCTCGCCTCATAATAATCAAAACACTAAACATACAGAATAAAGAAAGAATACTAAGAACTACAAAGGAAAAAGGCCAAGTAACATATAAAGGCAGACCTATCAGAATTACACCCGACTTCTCAATGGAGACCTGGAAAGCCTGAAGATCCTGTATAGATGTTTTGCAGACAGTAAGAGACCACAGATGCCAATACAGACTACTATACCATCAAATTTTTCAGTCACCGTTGATGGAGAAAACAAGATATTCTAAGACAAACCAGATTTAAATAATACCTATCCACAAATCCAGCCCTACAGAAAGTACTAGAAGGAAAACTCCAACCCAAGGAAGTTAGCTGCACCTACAAAAACACAAGCAATAGATAATTTCACACCAGCAAATCCCAAAGAAGGGAAAAACACACACTACTACCAACAACAATAACAAAACCAAAAAATAACAAGAATTAACAACCACTGGTCATCAATATCTCTTAGTATCAATGGACTCAATTCACCTATAAAAAGACACAGGCTAACAGAATGGATACAAAAGCAGGATCCTTCTGTTGCATACAAGAAACACACCTCAATTTTAAAGACACACATTACCTCAGAGTAAAGGGTTGGGAAAAGATTTTCCAAAGAAATGGAACTAAGAAACAAGTTGGTATAGCTATCCTAATACCTAACAAAATAGACTTCAAACTAAAATTAATCAAAAGAGATGGAGAAGGACAGTTCATATACATCACAGGAAAATCCATCAAGATGAAATCTCAATTCTGAACATTTATGCCCCAAATACAAGGGCACCCACATTTATAAAAGAAACATTACTAAAGCTTATATCACACATCAGACCCTACACACTAATAGTGGGAGACTTCAACACCCCACTCTCACCAATGGACAGGTCTGCCAGACAGAAACTTAACAGAGAAATATGGGAACTAACAGATGTTATGACTCAAATAAACTTAACAGACATCTATAGAACATTTTACCCAAACACAAAAGAATATACCTTCTTCTCAGCACCTCATGGAACATTCTCTAAAATCGACCACATACCCGGTCACAAATCAAATCTCAACAGATAAAAAAAAAATGGAATAATCCCTTTCATCTTATCAGATCACCACGGCTTAAAGTTAGAATTCAAAACAACACAAATTACAGAAAGCCTACAAACTCTTGGAAACTGAACAATGCTCAGCTGAAATAAAGAAAGAAATTACAGACTTCCTAAAATTCAATGAAAATGAATGCACAACATACCTAAACTTATAGGACACTATGAAAGCAGTACTAAAAAGAAAGTTCATAGCACTAAGTGCCTACATAAAGGATTTGGAAAAATCTCAAACTAGCAACTTAACAGCAAACCTGAAAGCTCTAGAATAAAAAGAAGCAAACTCACCCAGGAGGAGTAGATGACAAGAAATAATCAAAATGAGGGTAGAAATCAATAAAATAGAAACAAAGAAAGCAATATAAAGAATCAATGAAACAAAGAGTTGTTTCTTTGAGAAAATCAACAAGATAGACAAGTACCTATCCAAATTAACCAAAAGGCAGAGAGAGAGCATCCAAATTAACAAAATCAGAAATGAAAAGGGAGACATAACAACTGAAGAGGAAATCTAGAGAATCATCTGGTCATACTTCAAAAACGTGTACTCCACAAAATTGGAAAATCTAAAAGAAATGGACAATTTTTCTGGATAGGTACCACATACCTGAATTAAATCAAGATCAGATAAACAATTTAAATAGACCTATAACTCCTATGGAAATAGAAATAGTCATTAAAAAGTCTCCCAACCAAAAAAAAGTGCAGGGCCAGATGGTTTCAGTGCAGAATTCTACCAGAATTTCAAAGAAGAGCTAATACCAATACTCCTCATTGTTCCACACAATAGAAACATAATGAACATTGCAAACTCTTTTTATGAGGCTACAGTTACCCTGATACCCAAACCACACAAAGATGCAACAAAGAATGAGAATTACAGACCAATCTCCCTCATGAACATTGATACAAAAATACTCAATAAAAAACGGAATCCAAGAACATGTTCTAGAGATACAGGGGTGGTTCAACATATGAAAATCTGACAATGTAATCCACCATATAAACAAAGTGAAAGAAAAAAACTACATCATCATCTCATTAGATATTGAAAAAGCCTTTGACAAAATCCAACAAGGAACACACTTAAACATAATAAAAGCAATATACAGCAAGCCAACAGCCAACATCAAATTGAACGGTGAAAAACTCAAAGCGATTCCACTAAAATCAAGAACAAGACAAGGCTGTCCACTCTCCCCATATCTATTCAATATAGTACTCGGAGTTCTAGCTAGAGCAATAAGACAACAAAAGGAGATCAATGGGATACAAATTAGAAAGGAAGAAGGCAAACTTTCGCTATTTGCAGATGATATGATAGTATACTTAAGTGACCCCAAAAATTCTACCAGGGAACTCCTACAGCTGATAAACACCTTCAGTAATGTGGTGGGATACAAGATTAACTTAAAAAAATCAGTTGCCCTCGTATATACAAATCATAAATGGGCTGAGAGAAATCAGAGAAACATCACCCTTTAGAATAGCCACAAATAATATAAAATATCTTAGAGTAACTAACCAAACAAGTGAAAGACCTGTATGACAAGAACTTTAAGACTTTAAAAAAAAGAAATTGAAGAAGATATCAGAAAATGGAAAGATCTCCCATGCCCTTGGATAGGTAGGATTAACATAGTAAAAATGGCAATCTTACCAAAAGCAGTCTACAGATTCAATGCAATCCCCATCAAAATCCCAACACAATTCTTCACAGACTTAGAAAAAACAATACTCAACTTCATATGGAAAAACAAAAGACCCAAGATAGCTAAAACAATCCTGTACAGTAAAGGAACTTCCAGAGGCATCACCATCTCTGACTTCAAGCTCTACTATAGAGCTATAATAATAATAACTTCCATAAAAACCGACATGTGGATCAATGGAATCAAATCAAAGACCTTGACATAAGTCCACAAACCTATGAACACCTGATTTTTGACAAAGAAACCAAAATTGTACAATGGAATAAAGAAAGCATCTTCAACAAATGGTGCTGGCATAACTGGATGTCAACATGTAGAAGAATGCAAATAGACCCAAACCTATCACCATGCACAAAACTCAAGTCCAAGTGGATCAAAGACCTCAACATAAATCCAGTCATACTGAACTTGATAGAAGAGAAAGTGGGAGGTAGCCTTGAATGCATTGGCACAGAAGACTACTTCCTGAATATAACACCAGTAGCACAGACACTGAGAGCAACTATTAATAAATGAGACCTGCTGTAACTGAGACGCTTCTGTAAGGCAAAAGGACACAGTAAATAAGACAAAACAGCAGCCTACAGCATAGGAATAGATCTTCACCAACCGTGCATCTGACAAAGGGCTGTTCTCCAAAATATATAAAGAACTCAAGAAACTTAGACATCAAAATACCAAATAATCCAGTCAAAAAATAGGATACAGAGCTAAACAGAGCATTCTCAACAGAAGAATCTCAAATGGCCAAAAGACATTTAAGGAAGTGTGGATAAAGAAAATGTGGAACATTTACACAATGAAGTATTACTCAGTGGTAAAAATCAATGACATCATGAAATTTGTAGGCAAATGGATGGAACTAGAAACAAATCACCCTGGGTGAGGTAACCTAGACCCAGAAAGACAAACATGGCATGTACTCACTCATAAGTGGATACTAGATATAAAGCAAAGGATAACCAGGCTACAATTCACAGTCCCAGGGAAGCTAGGGAACAAGGAGGACCATAAAAGGGATGCATGGATCACCCTAGGAAGGGGAAAAAGATGAACTCTCCTGGGTAAACTGGAGGCAGGGTGGAGGGTTAGAGGTGAGGGGATGGGGGATAGGACATGAGGAATCGAGATGGCCAAGTTGGGGGAGGGAGAGCAAAGAAAGAGATATCTTGATAGAGAGGGCCATTATTGGGTTAGGGAGAAACCTGGTGCAGGGAAACTCCCAGGAATCCACAAGGATGATCCAGCTAAGACTCCTAGCAATAGTGGAGAAGGTGTCTGAACGGACCTTCTCCTATGATCATGTTGGTGACTACCCTAATTATAATCATAGAACCTTCATCCAGTAACTGATGGAAGTAGATGCAGAGATCCACAGCCAAACACTGGGCCCAGCTCCATGAGCCCAGTTGAAGAGAGTGAGGAGGGATTAGGGCTCAAGATCATGATGGGCAAACTCACAGAGACAGACAGCTGACTTGAGCTCATGGGAACTCACGGATTCTAGACCGACATCTAGGGAGCCTACATGGGACTGACCTAAGCCCCCTGCATGTGGGTGATAGTTGTGTATCTTGGTCTGTTTGTGGGGCCCCTAAAAATGGGAACAAGATCTGTCCCTGGTGCATGAGCTGGCTCTTTTGAACCTATTCCCTATGGTGGGTTGCTTCGCTCAGCCTTGATGCAGGGGAGAAGAGCTTGCTCCTGCCTCAGTTTGGTATGCCATACTTTGTTGACTCCCATGGAGGCCTTACCCTTTCTGAGGAGTGAATGGGGAGGGGTAGAAAGGAATTGGGGGGAGGGAACATGAGGAGAGGAGGGCAGGGAAACTGTTATATATATATATATATCATTGTAAAAAAAAGAAAAAGAAAAATTGTTCCAAAATGTATTCCCTCAAGTAATTTATGAGAGAACATTTTCCCCAAACCTCATTACAAGTTATTTTTCACATACATGAAAATTGATATTTAATCACTGTTTAAATTTCCATTTAAAAGCAATATTGGGGGCTGGGGATATATCTCAGTGGTAGAGCTTTTGTTCAGCATTTACAAGGTCCCGAGTTTAATCTCCAACACCACAAAAATGTAAGAGCTATATTTAAAATGATAGAACACTTATGTGTCTTCAAAAGCTCAATGACATTGAATAAAATAGTCTCCCTCTCTTTGATTATGATTTTTCTTGTTGATATTCATGAAATTCAATTTTTCAGGTCCTAATTATTCATTGAGATTCTGTGTTTGTGTGTGAGTTGGTAACCTGTTGTCCTTGTTTCGTGTCTGTTGGGAATAATAGGACACAGGTGCTATGAATGGGGAAATGGAAAAAACAAGGGCAGGGAGAGGCATACCTAGGGAGGGGGAAGGGAGAGCAACACAAAGGGAGAGGGAAGTGGGATGAATAATATTAAAAATGTTTTAAAAAGCCACAGGGAATCATATTATTTTATGTCTGCTTAAACTTACACATATACAAGTACATATATTTAACTGAAGTTATGCCACTTGAGGTGACAATGTTCCCCCGAGAGCTATAGACTATCCAACAAAAACTCTAGTTCCAGGCATGAGGAACTTCCTTTTGAGTTGTTGGTCAGGGGAGTCAAAGAAACACCCCCCCCAAAAAAATAAAAAATTAAAGGCTATTCCCATTGCCCTTCGGAGCCTCCCAGAAATAGAAGGTAAAGAACCTATTGCCAAAGAAACACACATTGGACACAGGATTTGGAGGAATGGGTTTGGAACTGACCTGGAAGCCTTCTCTCTGAGTACTAGCTCTCATAGTACTGAAAGAAATTATTCAAGCTGCCAAAGGAGAAAAGCAATCAATAGTAGTACCTATCTGTAATGCCTATGAACCACAAAAATGGCCAGAATGGCAAGATATCCTAAAAGTTACAATAGTGGCACTTATATGCTAGGGGTAACCAACAGCCATCTGATTGTACTTAAGGCCCACCCAATAGAAGGGAATTCATACCTGGTATTGTAAACCTAGCCCACTACCCTTGGTTGATGAGGCCAAGAGAAATGTCTACTGCCACTTCACTAAGCCAGCATAATATATATAACTACATTCTAAATACCCATGCACACAGAGAGAGATAAATGCAGCTCTCACCTATCACCTTCTTCTTGCAACAGATGAAGATCATTACAGAAATTCACAACTGGTCAAAATGCCAAGAACAACTGACTATGTGGTGCTCATCTCCAATTGATACATCTACAACACAACCCCTACACCCACTCAGGGAACATCACAGAAGAGGGTTCAGAATTGTAGATGAATTGCTAAACGGTCTTATTAAATAAAAAAACACAGAGCCAGATATAGGGGTAAAAACCTGAGAGATCAGGGAAATAGGAAAAGCCACAGCTAACCTCACCTCACCAACTCCGCAGCTTCCAAAGAGAGACCTACTTCCTGTATACCCACACCTATATGCCTTTCTGTTCTGTTCTCTCATTGGCTCTCTCTATCCAGCTACATCACTTCCTCTTCCTGCCCAGCTCTGTCACTTCCTGTCTGTCTGTACAGACCTCCAGACCTCTATGGTTGGTGCTGGGATTAAAGGCATGTGTCACCATGCCTGGCTCTGTTCCCCAGTATGGCCTTGAACTCACAGAGATCCAGACAGATCCCTGCCTGCCAAGTGATAGGATTAAAGGTGTGTGCTGCCATTGCCTGACTTCTATGTTTACTTATAATGGCTGGCTTTTTCCTCTGATCCTCAGATAAATTTTATTGGGGAACACAATATATTGGGGGACACAATACATCACCACACAGAATGATTATAAGAGTCAGAGATCAGGACAAGATGTCCTCTGTGCCATAGTTTCTTTTATATATGGCAGGGAAGCTTCACTCAGGAAATCTCAACAATGTGGTTGTCTAAACACGACTAAAAATGACACCAGTTGCCATGTTAATGTAGCTGAGGTAATTCTCACAGCACTTCCTGCCTAGAAGAACTACAGGAAATTGATGGTTGCTGGAGAGAGAAACTCAGTCTTCTTCAGGGATGAGCCCTCTGATAGGTTACCTAATCCTAAGAGGTCAGCCCTAACCACATGTGAAAGCAACACTAAAGTACCTCAACATATTTTATATATAAGCTTGTATACATATCACACAGGCACTAAGATCAATAATTAATAAATGGGACCTCATGAAACTGAAAAGCTTCTGTAAGGCAAAGGACACTGTGAAAAGGACAAAATGGCAGCCTACAGAATAGGAAAAGATGTTCAGCAACCCCACATCTGACAGAAGGCTGATCTCCAAAATATATAAAAAATTCAAGAAACTAAACATCAAAATACCAAATAATCCAATTTTAAAATGGAGTACAGATCTAAATAGAGTTCCTAACAGTGGAATCTCAAATGGCTGAGATGAGAATCATTTAAAGAAACGTTCAACATCTTTAGCCACCAAGGGAAATGCAATTGAAAACAACTCTGACATTCCATCTTACACCTGCCAGAATGGTTAAGATCAAAAACACTGATGAGAGGGAGTGAGGCAAGAGGAACACTCCTCCACTGCTGGTGGGAGTGCAAACTTGTACAGCCACTTTGGAAATCAATACGGCAGTTCCTCAGAAAATTGGGAACTGATCTCCCTCAAAATCCAACTATACTACTCCCAGGCATATACCCAAAGGATGCTCAATCATACCATAAGGATACTTGCTCAACCATGTTCACAGCAGCTTTATTCATAATAGTCAGAAACTGGAAACAACCTAGATGTCTCTCAACTGAAGAATGGATTAAGAAAATGTGGTATATATACACAATGGAGTACTACTCAGCAGAGAAAAACAATGATATCATGAAATTTGCAGGTAAATGGGTGGAACTAGAAAATATCATCCTGAGTGAGGTAACCCAGACCCATAAGGACAAACATGGTATATACTCACTCGTAAGTGGATACTAGATGTAAAATAAAGCAAAGGATAACCAGACTGCCACCCACAGCTCCACGGAGGACCTAGGAGGGATGCATAGATTGCCCAGTGAGGGAGAACTGGATGAGATCTACATGGGCAGACTGGGGGTGAAGGGGGGAATGGAGAGCAAAAGATGGACGATGTGAGCATAGGGGAACGGGAGGTTCGAGTTGGAACAGAGACACAGTAAGAGAGCAAGGAAAGAGATGATAAATGAAGACATCATGGGAATAGGGAGACACAGAATGCTGGGGAGGTTCCCGGGAATACACAAGGATGACCCCACCTTAGACTATGGGAAGTAATCGAGAGGGAGCCTGTACTGACATACTCCAGTGAGTATTCACATGGATGAATACCCTATCTGTCAACACAGAGCCCTGATCCAGAGACTGATGGAGGCAGATGTGGAGATCCACAGC
>LZPO01057485.1:339252-357632 GCA_001675575.1 Neotoma lepida
GGCATTAAAAGAAACTTTATCAGACATTATCAAAACTGTCATTAGAGTCCAGCAAAGGATGGATAGGCCTCCTTCCTTTGCTTTGCTTTGGCCCACTGCATCCTATATAGGGAGGGATTCATCCCCTATAATATTATGTTTGAAGACCTCCTCCACTGATTCCCAGGCTTAGAGACCAACAGTTGGCAGAACTCCCTAACAATTTATTTTTCAAGTCACTACAGGCACTCCAGTTCTTCATAAAGAATATTCATTGGACTATCTGAGAGACACAGCTGACCCCTGAGTCCAACAACAGATTCCCCATGTCCCAGTTCAGTGATACTGAATGGGTCAGGCAGGTAGCCAAAGGGGCACTGAAATCAACTTGAAAAGGACTGTACATAGTGATTCTCTCCACTCCTATGGTGGTGAAGGTAGCTGGCATTACACCATGGATCCACCATATCCATGTCAAGAGAGTGGAAGCAACAGATGCTCCTGCCAAATGGACTGTCTCCAGATTATGGACCATTGTAATTAAGGTTTCATTAGGCCCTGGGCCCTTATACTCTCTGCCCCTCTACCTGCTCCTAAGACTTGTGTTTGGTATGAATACAGAGTCATGGTCCAACCCCATGGCCCTCAGGCCTGGACTAGAAACTGACAAAGACAGATACAGGGAAGGTATTAGCTAATGTGACTACAGATCAGCAACCCATATTCTGTCCTAACTTTTACTTACTGATATGTCTGGTTATATATAAATAAAATATATATATGTATTTATTTAAAATACATATGTATATAAAATATAAAACATATATACACATATATAATTATCTTTTAAGATAAAAATACAGAGTCTATAGTTCTATGCATACCCTGTGGTTGGGTCTCCTAGGTGCCCAAAACAAGGGAGTTTCCATTGCAAAAATTGGGGTTGTAAAACTGAGGTTTCCTGAAAAAATTCTTTTAAAAAAGATTCTGGCCTTTGGGAAACAGGAAAAACCTAGGGAATCAGACTCTATGCCTTAGGAAGGGACCCTGGGGATAATTCCCAGCCAAAAATCAGCCAAGATTGCTGGTAATGTTAGACACCCAGCCCCCATACAACATAGGTATAGGAACTAACCAGACTGTCAGCCCATTGACTGACAAATCTCATTGTGACTGGGGGCAGCCCAAATTAACATTAGAGGACGTACAATGGGCTAAAACTTGCCTAATATCCTAAACCTTTAACTTAGGCACTTCCCCTTATTCTGATGCCTGCTATTCTGCTTTATGAGTTAATTCATCTGGATAACAACAATATTACTGAGCCCCTGGGAATACCTGGTGGGCATGTACCAATGGATTTAATAAATGTGCCTCTTCTGATGCTTTCCCAACTAAGTAGACAGGTTGATTAGGACCTAGAGGTGTTAAAACAACAGATTTCCTTGCAGAAATGGTCCTATAAAATTGGAGAGGTTTAGACTTCTCATGAGATAAAGAAAGCTACGTCTGGATTTGGGAAAAACCTGTTGTTCTGTGCTAATTGATCAGGAGTAATGAAAAAAATCTTGCCATGGTTTTTTAAAAACACCTCAAAAAAAGAAAGAGATAAAGATATAAATCAGATAATTGATACCAATCTCTATTCTCTTGGTCCCCCTGACTAACCACTCTCTTATCAGCACTGACTGGGTCTTTAATTCTCATTCTGATTAGATTAATGGCAGGCTCCTGCATTTTAGCTATATGGCAAATTATGTATCAGTTCAGTAAATTAATGGTCCTTAGGACCAACTACACCTCTTTAGAGCAGGATAAGTCCACAATTTGACTCATCCACTAAGACCAGTGGGGAATGTACCAAGCCCTAGACCTTAGTAGGCCCTGAGATCTTAACACAACTGACTCCATGATGGAGGTACCATTCAGGTCGTAAAACTCAACATGTGGACAGCACCACCTGCCAAATTGAAAATAAATAATCCATCAAAGTCCATAGTTCTGGGAAAGTCTCTAAATGTACTAACCTTGCCTTTTGGCTTCTGTAGTTCTGCTTTTGGCCAACTGTTCTTGCTAACTGAAGTATGTCAACCCAGGATATGGTTTTTGTGCTTAAAAGCTCACCCTGAAGAAGGCTTAGTGCTATATTGGGATCCTGAACACTCAGTGTAGTTGACAGAGTGCTAATGAAGACTTTCTATTGGCTTAAGCCCAAATCTAAGCAGTCTTCTCTGGTGAATACCCCATAACAATCTCAATTAATGCAATAAAAGAATAACACTTTAGCCAGGTGTTGCAGTGCATGCCTTTGATCCCAGCACTCAGGAGGCAGAGGCAGATGGATCTCTGTGAGTTTGAGGCCAGCCTAATCTACAGAGCAAGTTCCAGGACAGCCAGAGCTACACAGGGAAACTCTGCCTCCAAAAACCAGAAGCCAAAAAAAAAAANAATAACTTTTAACAAATTAGTAATAGAAGGAAACTACTTAGGCATAATAAAAATATATGAGAAGCCCATGACCACAATTGTAACCCAGTAGTGAAAGACTGAACAATTTATCTCTAAAATCAGGGACAAGAAAAGGATGCTTACTTTCATTTCTATTCAACTTTCTGTTAGAAGCACTAATTAGGCAAGCAAAGGAAATAAGTCTTCTAAAATAGAAAGGAATATGTAAAATTATCCATGTTTGTAGGACACAATGTTATATATAGCCATAACACTAAATATTTGGCAAATAACTTTAAAACTCAAGCTGCAAAGTTTCAGGTTACAAAATCAACATGCTAAAAATCAGTTCCACTTCAGTCCACTAACAATGAACAATCTGAAAACAATTCCATTTACAATAGCCAAAAAGAATAGACTGCTTAAAAATAATTGAACCAAGGAGGTCACTATAATCTGAATGTTTATATTCCTCAGATTCATGCATTGAAGCCTAACCATCTATGTAATGGGATAGAAATGATTATTTCATGGAGAATGATGCAATTACATCATAAAGATGGAGTCCTTATGGTGCTGGCATAAAGACAGAGATATAGGCCACTAGAACAGAGTAGATAGCCGGAAATTAAACTCCCACAGATTGTGAGGATCATTGTAAAATGATCTTTTCAACAAATATATTTGAAAAATTGGTTATCCATACTTGGAAAATTAAAATTGGATCCTTATGATGTATTGTATGCTGATATTAACTAAAAATTGATGAAGGACCTACACATAAAAGCCAGGATATAAAACTTTTAAAATAAAACACAGGGAGATTCATGATATCCAACTTGGCAATGAATTCTAGGATTTTAAACACAAACCAAAAACATAAATTGGACTACATCAAAAATTGAAAAATATGAGCGCTGCCAATACTCCCACAGAGAAGAAGAGTTTAATATCAAATTTGAAATATTTAAGGTGGTCAGAAAACTATTTCAGCAACATAGACAACTGAGTGTGCTGTTGTGGCAACAGTGTTATTGGTGAAACATATCCTCCGATATTCTACCCAATCATTTCCATCAGAATATGCACTGACTAGTTTTTAGCTCTTAAAGTCACAGTTATTAGTAATGGCAATCTATACACTCTTGGACTTTTTGATACTTCAAAGAAACAGTATTGTGCCCTCCAAGTAATCCACAAATGTATATATTTCTAGTCTGCTTTTCTTTAGTCAATAATCCCATTTGAAAATGTAAAACAAAAGTGTGTACCTGAGGTAACACAACACTTCTGTTTTGCTTGTTAGAATGTAAAGTAATCTTAGTGATGACTCTCCCTATGACTGAGAACCCTGCCAAAAACAAACAGCAGCCTATCACTACAGAGACTGTTGAAAAGCTGGCCTGTGAGCCAAAGGCCTTCAAATATGCAGCATGTTCTTCAATCCCACAAAAATACAGAGAAAGTGTGTAATAAAACAGTATTGGTATTTGTAAGTCCTCTGGAGCTCAAGAAGACCTGAAGATGGGTGCTGCAATGAGGAACTCTTTAGAGTCCTTTCTGCACAGCTGGCATCAGCATTATGCTAAGACAATGCTTCAATCAAGCTAAAGATAAAAAGCCAAAATTAATTTTTGTCATAGCAAAAATTGTCCTGAACCTACCTACCCACATGCATTCATGTGAGACAAACCTTATAGATAGGGACCCCCTTCCTCCTCCAAATACTAATTTTGGGTAATTGTGTATTGTCATAAAAAAGATTGTTATTATATGGTTGTTGTTTAAAAGTTAAGTATGTGTCTTAGTTAAGTTTTGATGGTTGTGATTAAAAACCACCACCAAATCAACTTGGAAAGGGTTTACTTCAGCTTACAATTCTCAGGTCACACTTCATCACTGAGAGATGTCAGGGTAGGAGGTCAATCAAACACAGCAGAAACCCAGAGGCAGAAACTGAAGCAGAGGCTTACTTACTGGCTTGATTTCCATGCCGTGCTTAGCCTGCTTTTTTATGACTGGGTCCCCTCATTGTTGTTGGTTGTTTTTGGTCTTTTGGAGGGCCCACCACCCAGCTCCCAAATAAATCACACATGGAGGCTTATTCTTAATTACAAATGCCCAGCCTTAGCTTGGCTTGTTTCTTGCCAGCTTTCCTTAACTTATATTATCCTGTCTACCTTTTGCCTCTGGGCTTTTCCCGTTTTCTTACTTCCAGAAATCTTACTCTTACTCCATGGCTGACTGTGTTGTTGGGTGGCTGACCCCTGGGTCCTCCTCCTTCTCTGGCTCCTTCTTCTTTCTCTTCCCATATTTCTCCTTCTATATATTCTCTCTGCCTGCCAGCCCCATCTATCCTTTCTCCTGCCTTGATATTGGCTATTCAGCTCTTTACTAGACCATCAGGTGTTTTAGACAGGCACAGTAACACAGCTACACAGAGTTAAACAAATGCAACATAAACAAAAGTAACATATCTTAAAATAATATTCTATAGCACTTCATCCTGTATTTTATTTATTTTATTTTTTGTGATCAAAATGTAATTAAATCACTCCCCCCTTCTCTCTTCTTCCTCCAAATCCTCCCATATGCTGTCCCTGCTCTCTTTCAAATTCATGGTCTATGTTTTATTAATTGTCATTACATGTGTATATGTATATGTACCTACATACGTATTCCTAAATACAATTTGATCAGTGTGCATGATATTACTTGTATGTATGTTTTCAGATCTGACTACTTGGTACTGGATAACCAATTGGTGTGCTCTTCCCTGGAGAAGATTATTTCTCCTTCTCTGGGAATCCCTTATTTGTCTTTAGTTCTTTATATGGGCTTGAGGCCTCATGGGCTTTCCCTGTCCACTTTGGCATGTCTATTATTGTCCTTGTTCAGCTCATGTTAGGCAGTCATGTTGGTAAGGTTTTATAGATGCAGTTTCTGACATTTCTAGGACACACAGTCTCACAGCAAACTCAGCTGACCCTCTGGCTCTTACACTCTTTTTGCTCCCTCTTCTACAATGTTCCCTGAATCTTGGGTGCAGGAATTGCATTTAGATGTATCCATTGAGACTGGGCTCCACAATTCTACACTTTGATTAGTTGTGGTTTTCTGTAATGGTTTCTGTTGCAAAGACAAGTTTACTTGATGTGGGTGAGGACTACATTAACTATGTGTATAAGAGCAAATATTTAGAGTGTAGTTAAGGACTATGCTGGTTTAGTAAAGTGGTAGTTGTAGGTTCTCCTCCAAGATCCATGACGTTACTAGTCCTGGGTAGTTGAGTATACTTTCATTTTTCCTAATGCTGTGGGACAGAATTCACTCTATCTGTTCTTTGGTATTAGCTATGTTTTTTTTTTCTCAGAAACTATTAGGTTATGAAGGATCTTTTGTGTTTCACTTTGTTGAAAGCTTTTGTTTGAAAGCTGTTTTTAAACATAATTTTTTATTTATTCTTTGGGAATTTTACATCATGCACCCACTCATTTCCCTTTCTCTCTGTATCAGTCTTTCACCCTTGTAGCATCGCCCCCCCCAGGAAAATTTAAAAAGAAATAAAAATAAAATAAAAATAAAAAATACAAATACAAATATTAAATAAAAAACAAAGTCCCAAACCCCAACAAAAGAAATAAAACAAAACAAAAACCAAAACAACAACAACACTTCACCCCTCTGTCTTTCCCACCTCTCCAGCAGCTCTTCATTCATCTTCGTGGCATTGGGAGCTATGGGTATCATGCAGTAGATCCTTTTTTTTCTTATCTACATTGTTTATTTATTTTATTTTTTGTTTTGCATTAATATCTTTATTATGGCATAATGCAGTACTTTATACAGTAACTCATTTGAATGTAAAAACATTTTATGTACAACTGCAGGAGAAATAATACACAGATAGCTTGAACATAAAAACAGGTTATAATTCAAAAGTCCAGAGGTATTTGAAACTGGAAAATATTTTCTCTGCAGAAAATAGTAAAAATGATAACATTTCCCAATAAGCCCTTTTAAGCCAAACAATAGCTGAATTATACATATAAATATTGATTAGATTCTGGGATACAGAAGACACCTGTTTTCATCTGTTCAGAGAGCTATGTTTTACTTAAGTTGTGTAAGTGAGATTCCTATTCATCTTCCCCCTTACTGTTTGATTTATGGCAGACATTTTTCTATAGGCTAATCCATAATCTAAAAACATTTTAGCCTCCCCTCCTGAAAGTACCACCAGCGTATTCTTTCATCAGCTTGATACGGTACAAATTCTTATCCTAATAGTGAAATGTTTCACTAAAGCATGCCCAGTGATTGGGTAAAACCAAAACTTATTATAAGTCACCACAGTCATCCTAGGTTCCTCCCTGCTAGGTAGCCTCCCTGGATCTGTGGGTTGCAATGTGATTGTCCTTTGCTTTATATCTAGTATCCACTTGTAAGTGAGTACATACCATATTTGCTCCTAAGAGATATTTGTTTGTGGTATAATAAGTTTATTTTTCTTGTATTGTCCTTTTCTGGTTTCAATATTAAAGTTAGCTTCATGAAATTGTTTGGGATCTATTTCTTTGATTTTCTAGAAGAGATTGTGCATTTGGTATTTCTTCCTTACATGCTTAGTAGAACTCACTGATCAAACGCTATGAAGCTCAACCCACCTTTTCACAGATTAACTACAAATTCAATGTTTTAATAGATAAAGGCATATTCAGCTTACCCATTTCTTCTTCAGTGATTTTTAGAATATTTTTATCTTTATAAGACTTGATTTGGTACAGTTTGAATGTACTGTCTCCAAAATTCATTTGTCATGATTTTAGTGGAAATTCTTTGAGGTTTTTCTCCAGTTAACAAGATGTTGGTTGTGGGATTATTGTATATTTCCTTTATTACTTTAAAATATGTCCACTGTATCCCTAGATTCCCTAGGACTTTTTTTATTTAATATTTATTTTCTTTTCTTTTTTCTTTTTTTATTATTAAGAAATTTTCTATTCATTTTACATACCAACCACAGATCCCCCTCTCCTCCTTCCTCCCAACTCCCCCAGCCTTCCCTCCTAACCCATCCCCCAATCCCACCTCCTCCAAGGCAAGGCCTTCCATGGGGAATCAGCAGAACCTGATACATTCAGTCGAGGCAGGTCCAAGCCCCTCCCCCTGCACCAAGGCTGTGTAAGGTGTCCCACCATGGGCACTGGGCTCCAAAAAGCGTGCTCATGCACCAGGAATGGATCCTGATCCCACTGCCAGGGGTCCCTTAAGCAGGTCAAGCTATGCGACTGTCTCGCTTATGCAGAGGGCCTAGTCCAGTCCCATGGTGGCTCCACAGCTATTGGTTGACAGTCAAGGTCATGATGGGGAAACATACAGAGACAACCAAACCAAACTAGTGGGAACTCATGAACTGTGGACCATGAAGAGATATTGGATTTTGTCTAAAGCCTTTTCTGTGTCTAATGCAATGACTATGTGATTTCTGGCATTGAGTCTATTTATATGGTAGATAACATTAATTGATGTATGTATATTGAACTATCCCTGCATCTCTGGGACAAAGCCTCCTTGATCAAGGTGGATGATCTTTTTGATATATTCTTGTATTCAGTTTGCAAGTATTTTATTGAGAAATTTTGCATCTGTATTCTTTAGAGAGATTGGCTGATAATTTTCTCTTTTTGTTGGAGTTTTGTCTGGTTTTGGTATCAGGGTAGTCTCAGCTTCATAGAACAAGTTTGGAAGTGTTCCTTTCCTGTTTTGCAGAGTAATTGGAAGAGTGTTCTTTGAAGGTCTGGTAGAATTTGGTGCTGAATCTGTCTGGGATTGCCTTTTGTTAGTTGGGAAATTTGTAATTACTGCTTCTATTTCAACTTAACATCTGAGAAGCAAGCTTCTATGAATGCCTGTGGGGGACTTTCTAATTGGCTTAGCTTCTGGATGTGTTGTGAGTTATTATCTAGATTAGGTTAGCCTGCAAGCATGCCTATGAAGGATTGTATATACTAGGTTAACTAACAAAGATAAGAATATTTGCCCACTGTGGTTGGCACCATTTTACTCTTGGGCTGAATAAACAATGAGAAATGAGCTGAGCACTAGCATCCGTCATTCCAATTTTTATAGGCACAGTGTGACCAGCTACCTCAAGCTCCTGCCATCAGTACATCACCACCATGTTTGACTGTACTCCCAAACTGTGAGCCAGAATAAACTCTTTCTCCTTTAAATTGCCTTTGTCAGGACGTTTATCACAGCAACAAGAAAAGAGAGGAATATCCTTTGAATGGAATGACTCAACCATAAAAATATCTTGATCAGGCTAATTCTCTTTTGCCTTTATGTTTCCACAACAGAAGACTACAGCATTTCTCCCTTCTATTAAGACTCAGATTCAAGGTATGATTCTAGAAGCAGAGGCCTGGGGGCACCTTGGTGTTGGACTTCCCAGCTTTCAGAACTGTGAAAAAAATTAATTTCTGTACTTTGTGAATAATATGGTTTGTCAAATTTTGCTTTAATACTAGTAAACCACCAAACACATGCTATAATTTATAGACATAGATTGTCCATATTTGTCTCATCATTATTTTAGGACAAGTAGTGATGTTTCCCGTTTCATTGCTGATTTGCACATTCCTCCCACCTCATCCTCCTTTCTCACTTTTTCCCCCTCTCCCTGCCACTTACCCTAGAGAAGTGGTTCTCAACCTGAGAGTCATAACCTGCTTTTATAGATCGCTTGCATATCATATATTTACATCATGATTTATAACAATAGCAAAATTAGTTATAAAGTAGCAAATGAAACAATTTTATGATTGGGTCACCACAACATAAGGAACTGTATTAAAGGATCACAGCATCAGGAAAGTTAAGAACCACTGCCCTAGAGCCTACCAACTTTATTTATCTATTGAATGAACTATCTTTTGCTTTTAATTTACTTTGTAGTTTTCTTATTTTAATTTTCCTGATTTCTGTTGAATTTTTATCATTTTCTTTCTTCTGCTTTAGGTTTTATTTGCTCTTCTTAATTTAATTTCCTGAGGCAAAAGCCTAGTTACTGGTTTTTAGATCTCTTTTCTTCTAATATATTGCACTTAATTCTTGATATTTCTCTAAGCACTTCATTAGCTGTAAATTACAAATTTTGATATATTGCATTTTACTTTTCATTTAGCTGAAAATGTTCTCTGCTTTCCCTGGAGACTTCTTTCACACATGAGTTTTGTTTAACTTCCAAGTATGTGTTGGATTTCCAGCTGTCTCTGTTGTTGACTCTGGTTTGATGGTGCTTGCATGAAAACTTACTTCAGATGATCACTATTCTTTTTAATTTACTAAGACTGGTCTTTCGATTCAGTATGTAGCCTATTTTGTGACTATTTTATGTGCAGTTGAGAAGCATGTGTATTCTTCTGTTGTTGCGAGGGTAGTCTATAAAGGTCAGTTATTTCTCATTGGTTTTACTTTTGAAAGATAATTTTACTAGTTAATAGGATATAGTAAGTTGCTAAGTTTTTTTAATACTTAAAACATGTAGTATTATTTTCACGGTTTCTAAAATGAAGTCTCCTGTCCTTTTTATCGTTCTTTCTCTGTCGGCAGTGTACTCCCAACCCTGACCAATTTCAAGAATCTCTTTTTGCCATTGGTTTCTTAGCAGTATAAACATGCTATGCCTAGGTGTCTATGTAGTTGCTTCTCAATGTATGGTAGTCTTATGGTTTGAATGTGAAATGTTCCCAAAAGTTTGTGTATTTTAATGCTTGGTCTCCAGCTGGTAGAACTGTTTTGGGAGGCCATGGGATCTTTTGAACACAAAGCCTCACTAGCAGACATAGGGCTGTAAGAGTACAGCTTAAGAATTATAGGGCACCATTATGTCCAGCTTGAATTCTCTGCTTCCTGGTCAGTGCCATATAATAAGACATGCCACGAAGTGTTACTGCAATAGGTGGATCCCCAGGTGTCATGCTGTTCTTGTCATAATGGAGTATAGTCCCCTACCATGAGCAATTATAAACCCTTTCCCCCCTAAGGTGCTTCCATCAGGTATAATGGTCACAGTAATGAGGAAGGAAATTCATACGTAATAAGTCCATTGTAAGTTAAAATGTCATGAGTTGAAGATACATTGAATAGTATACATAAGCTTTAAATCATCTCAGCTTACCTTAGACTATCTTAAAGGTGATCAGAACACTCATAGTAGTCTACACTTGGGTAACATCATCTAACTCGTCTATTTGATAAGGTATTAAATACTTCATGTAATTGATTAAATATTATACCAAAATTAAATACATAATCACTGTATGGGTAAACTGTTGTAAACTACAAAAATCATGTTTAATCATTGTACATCAGGAGAAATTTTATTGTTTTGCTTTTGTTGAATTTACTCTATTTGATGTTCTCTGAAATCCTTGAGTCTGCAGTGTTTGCTAGTCATATTGGAGACTTCTCAGACATTATTTTTTCAGCTAGCTCCCTCTCTGTTCTCTTCTGCCATTTTAGTGACATATATATTAGACCAGTTGTTATTGTCTTACATCACTTGCATATTCTGTATACCAGTCCTTTTTTTTTTGCTTAGTATTCCTGTTCAGGTGATTTTTATTGACAGCTTGAGGGTTAATGATTCTTTGTTCAGCTGCAGTGAGTCTATTGATGACCCCAACAGAGATAATCTAATGTTCTGTGATTTTTATTTAGGATATTTCCATCTTTTCTCTTTATTGTATATGTAAGGTGTACAGTGTGGTCTGAATATAAAGATGCATCATGAAATGACTGCTATAGTCATGTTAAAATGTCTACTTGTTTCTCACAGTTTCCATTTTTCTGCCAAACGTACGAGTGTAATTTTGTGTGTCTCTGACTTTGTCCACTAGAGCTTTTAAAACAGGTTCAGCCTTGAAATAATTGACATTTTCAGGCAGAAATTTATGTTGGAAGGTGCATCGTAAGGTGCATTGTAAGATACTTAGCACCATCTCTGGCCTCTACCCACTAGATGCCAGTAGCGCCTTTTCTATTAAGATACAGATAAATGCCTCCAGATGTTGCCAATTGTTCCCCGTGGAAAAAAATTGTCTGCTTTTGAGAACCAGTACTTAAACATGTTAATCACAGTTGTTTTAAATTCTCTTTATGATAATTCCAACAGCTATACGATATGCGAGTTTGTTTCATGTGATTTCTTTGTCTCTTTCTACTGTGTATTTTTATGTTCTGTGTGCTCCATTCTTTTTGGTTGAAAGATGACCATGTATAGGGTTAGATATAGGGATATCAATTTTTATACTTAGATATTAGCATGATTTTCCTTCTACTAGGCCTTTACTGTGGGGGGTTGTGTTGATTTAGTCAGGAATTGGTCTAGGTTTGAAATTTGCTTAGTTGCTATAGTTGCTATGGTTACCAGAGTTAGAATTTGTTGCTATGGTTATCAGAGTTAGAATTTGTTGTTGCCATGGGCACCAGAGATTTCAAAATCCTCTAGTGATACCTTGTTTTTGTTTCTCCACTTGGCTCTGGATCCTTCTTCTGTCTTGCTCCCCATGGAGTCACTCTCTTGCCATTCTTCCAGCTGTACTACACTATATTTGTTCAAGGTTTGTTAGCCTGGTTGGCAGGGGTAGGGGGACAAAACTGGGTGTTCCCTGATGTTCTTCTTAAGCCTCAATCTTGGACAAATATTTTGAACTTGGGTTGTGGGGTTTATTATTCACAACGTTACTGGAGAAGCATCTAAGAAGACAAGTATGGATGCAGTTTTCATAATTGTCTCTCACCTAACTATAATGAGATTCCATCAGATAGTTGTAGAGTGCTGATGTAGTGTGCATCTCAGACTAGGTGGATATGGACAGTGGCTGTTGTTCTTCCAGGCAGGAAGGGGCTTTCTTAGAGATCGTTGGTCTTTCCAGTATATTCTAAGGAAAAACCCGCAAAGATGGGGCAACTTGTTCATGTTTGAGAACTGGCCTTATGCACTCACACTTGCTGGCATTTGGCTTTTTGCAGCTGAGTAAATATTTTTCTTTGGCTTCCTTTTCTATTCTTTTATGGTGCTGGGGAATCAAACTTAGGTTTTGCACATGCTAGGCAAACTCTTTACTACTGAACTATATTGCCAGACCCAATATTTCTAGTTTAATCTTCCTAAAGTTTCTGTTCTTCAGCAGTATGTGGTTGGAGTAGACAGTAATCTGACCTCTTCTAAAACACACTTTCACAGAAGCAGCAATAATAATGTGTGTGCAAATATCTGGGTATCAAGGCCCTGCCAATTCACACAGAAAATCAACCATCATACTATAGAGCTGTACTGTCTGTCTTCCTTATTGCATTGCTCCCAATGAGAAACGTTGCCTTTTTATATCTTTCTGAAAATGTAATATGGCTTTTGCTTCCCCTCTGGGCAATTTTAATGTTTTCTTTTCACTGGTTTTTAACAATATGGTTGTTCATTACTTTAATTTTTACATTTCTTTTATTTTAGGGCTTTGTTCTTTTAGAAAATTTGGGCAAAATTTGGCCATTATTCTTGAAATATTTTTCTTCATTTCTCTTCTTTATTCCTCCTTGAACTCCAGATGCATGCATATTTGGTCTGTGGATGTTGTCAATCAGCTTTTTTAATGCTTTGCTTTTTCAGACAATTTTTTTTCAGTTTTACTTCAGGTATATCAAGAATTTCACTTCTCTTTTCTTCTGAATTCCTGTTCTACATAGCATTTTTACATACTTCCCATAATCTGATGCTTTACTTTTAAATTTTATTTTATTTTTAATTAAGATATAGTTACAACATCCCCTCTCTCTCCAGCACCTCCCATGTCCCCCTTCCACTCAAATTCATGGCTTCTTTTTTATCATAACACTTTGGAATTTTTTATTCTTTTATTAATCTTATTTATGTATGTATTTTTTTAGGTATGTGTGCTCTGTCTGCATATATGCCTACATGCCAGAAGAGGGCATCAGACCCTATTATAGATTGTTGTGAGCCACCAATTTTTATTTTTATTATTGTTACACATATCTAAATGAGTAAGTATGTAAATACAACCCTCTCAATCTCTAGTGTTGCATATCTATCTATCTATCTATCTATCTATCTATCTATCTATCTATCTATATATATGTTTCTCAGGTTGACCACTTGGTATCTGATAAGCAGTTAGGGGGATTCATCGCCTGAAAAAATTAATTCTCCCTCTCTCAGTGGTCTTTAACTGCCTGCAGTTCTTCATCTGGAGGTAGAGCCATGTGAAATTTCCCCCACTCACTTTGGCATGTCAACTAGTGCTGTTATTGTTCACTACATGTTTAAGCAGCTACATTGTTGAGATTTCATGGCTAGAGCTTCACTGTCAAATCTACAAGACACACTCCCAGTTCTTAAATCTATGTCAATTCTGATCAGTTTCTATCAACAGGGTTTTTTTTTTTATTACTTTCACATTTCCATCTTAATTATATGCCTAGTAAGTTTTAATAGGATGAATAATATTGTGGATTTTACTTTTAAAAAAAGATTTATTCATTTGATATGTATAGTGTTCTGTCTGCAGGCATGCCTGAATGCTGGAAGAGGGCATCAGATCTCATTACAGATAGTTGTGAGTCACCATTAGCAACTCCTGTTTCTTTCCCCCAGATCCCAAAATACCATTATATTCTTTACTGTCACAAATTACTTCAGATGACTTGTGTAAGTGGACATAGACAGTATTTGTGCCCTTCTGAGGCTTGTTTCACTGAAACGTAATGTCCTTCAGGTTCACCATCCATACTGTTCTGTATGGTAGGATTTCCTTCTTTTATTTAAGGCAGAAAGAATATTTGTTTATATATCTGGAGCCAACATTAATGTATTCATCTCTCTGTGGACATTTAGGTCATTTACAAACCTTGAGTATTGTAATAAATGGTATAATGAATCCAAGAATATAGCTATGTCTTGAAGATTGTTTTCATTTTTTATGTAAATGCTCAGAATTGGAATTCATCTTTGAAGGATCACCACATTGCTTTACATACAATCTTAACTAGTTTGCATTCCTATCAAAGGTTCCAATTCCTTTACAACTCCACAACACATGTATTATGCTGTTGATTTTTTTTTCTATTATAGTCAACCCAACAGGTGTAAGGTGATAAACTACTGATATTTTGATTTGCCATTGGCTGAGTTACTGAAGTTCAGCTGAAGTTCTTAGTCTATTTTCTTGTTGTAGATACTAACTCTTACTAGGAATATGACTTGGAAATATTTTTACCCATTCTGTAGGTTGTTGTCTTAGTTTGCTTTGTCAACTTGACCCAGCCTAGACTTATCTGAGAGGAAAGCCTCTGGGTTGAGGAATTGCCTATATCAGATTAGCCTATGGGTATATTTTGGGGAGGTTTTCTTAATTCTTAATTGATGCAGGAGGGCCCAGCCCACTGTGGGCAGCACCATCCACAGGCACATGATCCTGGGATGTGTTAGAAGGCTAGTTAAGCATGAGCCTGAGAATGAGCAAGCTACTAAGCAGTGTTCTTCCATGTTTTCTGCTTCAAATCTCCTGCTGGCACTCCTCCCTTACTTCCCTCAATGACAGACTATGACCAGGAAGTGTAAGCCACATGAACCCTTTCTCTTCCTTAAGTTTCTTTCACCGGAGTATTTTATTATAGCCAAGGACTGAAGGTAGTGTTATGGGTAGCCCACTAAAGATGACCACTCTGACACAGTTTATAGCCAATTGAAAGTCTTTTGTCCAGCTAGCTGTGACCACACCCAAATGTTCAGGGACCTAGGTATGGCCCCAAGTGTCTAGAAAGGCAGAAACAACTTCCTGGTGTCTAGATCAGCAGCTGCAGGGGCCTTTGGAGAGGGATACAGTTTAACAGAGGCTAAGGTAAACAGATAGCTGGACAGGGAAGTTTGTACAAGTAGTCAGTTTAACAGAAGCTAAGATGAGTTAGCTAGGACATCCTAACCTTTGGTTCCTAGGAAAAGGTTGGGTAATTTTCCATGAGATTCTCCATCAAGGAGATCAAATTTTAGTTAAACCTGGAATGGCCTCAGCAAGAACACTAGATGGAGGAACCTTTTCTTTGTCTTGCCCTGTCACAGTAGAACAATTGTCTTTCCATCCTATTATTTCCTTTACTGTACAAAAACTTTATAACTTGATGTTTTTACTTTGGTTGCCTGGTTTGTTTTCATATCCAAGCCAATATCAGGAAACCATATCCTGAAGTTTTGTACTATGAGTTTTACATTTTTAGAATGTACATTTAAGAGCCCTTGAGATGCTTCAGCAGGTAAACCACTTGTCACACAACCCTGATAACTTAATTTGAGTTTGATTCCTCAGAACCTACATGAAGGTTAAAAGAGAGAACTGACTTCAAAAAGTTGTCCTCTGGCCTCTTGATTTGTGCCAAGCATGTGCACACCCCCTCCCACAACACACTCACAATCAAAAACTTTAAAGGGCTGGAGAAAAGGCTATGTGGTTAAGACAGCTGTGTACTACTCATGCAGAGAACCTGAATTTGTTTCCCAGCTCCCATATTGAACAACTAACACTATCTGTAACTCCAGCTCTAGAGAGTTAACACCCTCTTCTGGCCTCCATGGGCACCTGCACATCATGCCCATACACAGACACATGCATACATATAATTAAAGATAAAATAAATCTTTAAAGAAAGAAAAAAAGAAAGTCTTCATCTATTTTGAGTTCCCATCTGTGTGTAATATAAAGATCTAATTTCATTCTTTGGCATGTGTATATTTAATTTTCCTAAAAAATATTTGTGGAAAAGTTTGCCCTTTCCCTTTTGTTTATTCTTGGCATTTTTGTCAAAATGTAGTTAGTCATATATGTGTGGATTTACTTTTGAGCTCCCATTCTGCTCATTGGTTTATGTATAGCTTTATGTCAGAACCAGTTTTTTTCTGAATGCCACAGTTTGGCTTTTCCTTACAAGCATGAAAGAGTAGTGAATTTTATCAAATACTGTCTTTGCATCTATCGACACATTAATATGGCTTTCTCCATAATCAGTAATGTGAAGTATCTTACAGTTTACATATATTGAATCATGATTCCCTTTTTATTAGTCAGGGTTCTCTAGAGTAACAGAACTTATACGATGAATCTCTCTATATAAAGGGGATTTATTAGAATGACTTACAGGCTACAGTCCAGGTAATCCAACAATGGCTGTCTGTGAACAGAACGTCCAAGAATCCAGTAGTTGCTCAGTTCACAAGGCTAGGTGTCTCAGCTGGTCTTCTGTAAATGCTGGAATCCTGAAGAAATAGGATAAGGCCAGTGAAGGAAGGCGATATGCTATGAAGGTGAGGACAAGCAGGCAAAAAGCGAAAATTTCCTTCTTTTATGTCCTTATATAGACTTCCAGCAGAAGGTATGGCCCAGATTAAAGATGTGTCTTCCCAACTCAATATCCAAATTAAAGACTTGTGTTTTCTGCCCTCAAGATCCAGATCAAAGGCATCTGTCTCAAGATCCAGATCAAAGATATATGTCTTCCTACCTCAAAGATCCAGACTAGAAGTGGATTAACACACTTCAAACTAAGCAAAAAAAATCTCTCACAGGTGTGTCCTGAGTTTCTGGATTGCAGTTCAAGTTGACAACCAAGAATATCCATCATACCATTCCAGAGATGTGTCCCATTTGGTAGTGCTGGATAATCCTTTTAATGCACTGTTGTTGAAGATTTTTCACATCTCTGTTCATCAATATTGGCTTGTAGATTTCTTTTTCTTTTTTCCCTTTTCATAAAAATAGATTTTTCACGTAATATATTCTAATTTGGTTTCCCATCCAACTCCTCCCAGTTCCTTCCCGCCTCCCCTCCCATCCAGATCCACTCCATTTCTGTCTCTTATTATAAAAGAACAGACTTCTAAGGGATAGTA
Source organism: Neotoma lepida (assembly GCA_001675575.1). NCBI lineage: Eukaryota > Metazoa > Chordata > Mammalia > Rodentia > Cricetidae > Neotoma > Neotoma lepida. The sequence goes on from LZPO01057485.1 coordinate 356,645, forward strand.
GTAAAACATAGTAAGATAAAACATAAACTATTGTTTATGGACTTATTGAATTGGACTAAACAAACAGAAGGAAAAGAAGGCACAAGAATTGGAGACCAGACCCAAGGCAATCCCCATCAAAACCAGCACCATTCTTCGAAGATCTTCTAAGGACAATTTTTAAGCTTCATATGGAAACACACACACACACACACACACACACACACATACACACACACACACACAATCTAGGATAGCTAAACAATCCTGACTAATAAGAGAACTGCTGAAGGCATTACAACCCCTGATTTCAAGTTGTACTACAGAGCTATAGTAACAAAAACAGCATGGCATTGGTACAAAAACAGACATATTGATAAATGGAATCAAATTGAAGGCTCAGACATAAATCCACACACCTATGGACACCTGATTTTCTTATGAAGAAGCCAGAAATACACAGTAGAAAAATACAGCATCTTCAACAAATGGTGCTTTTTCACACTGGATGTCTCATGTAGAAGAATGCAAATAGATCCATACTTATCACCCTGCACAAAATTCAACTTCAAATGGATCAAAGACCTCAACATAAAACTAGATACACTGAACCTAGTAGAAGAGAAAGTGGGGAACAGCTTTGAACACATTGACACAGGAGACAACTTTCTGAACAGAACACCCTAGCACAGGCACTAAGATCAACAACTAATATGGGACCTCATGAAACTGAAAAGCTTATGTAAGGCAAAGGACACCATCATTCGGACAAAGCAGCAGCCTACAGAATGATAAGAGATTTTACCAACTTCACATCCAATAGAGGACTAATATCCAAAATGTATAGAAGAAACTCAATAAACTAGATATCAAAAAAACAATAATCCAATTAGGGTCCTCCGTGGAGCTGTGGATTGCAGTCTGGTTATCCTTTGCTTTACATCTAGTATCCACTTATGAGTGAGTACATACCATGTTTGTCCTTCTGGGTCTGGGTTACCTCACTCAG
>LZPO01057485.1:366058-380662 GCA_001675575.1 Neotoma lepida
GGGTTGAGGGGGGGAGCTGGCGGGGCGGGAGGAGGGAGGAGAGGGGGATCTGAGGTTGGTATGTAAAAGGAGTGGAAGATCTTTTTAATAAAAAACAAAACAAAACAAAACAAAAAAAAGAAAGGCTGGGTTGCAATTAGCTAACCTTCCCTCCTTGTTGGTGTCTCCAAAAGACCTGTGTTTCTGGTTTGCCAAACCAGAAAAAGCTGTGCCACTCCAAACCCTACCCTACTACTTCCGTTGTCTCGTTATTTCTCCCAGATACCCTCTGATGCTCTATGATTAATTTCTGTTAACTAGTTGCTAACATAACTTCCCGACCCAAGGTTAATTTTACTAAATTAATGAAAATGAAAACTCGAGATCACAGTGTAATCAAATATCCCCCAACATTTCCCCCTTTATTCTAAATTAAAAGGAAAGGTTTTAACTCTAACATAGTAAAACTATATACAAGAGGAACAATTATTAGGTATTGTTTAAACAAAAAGGAAAGGTTTCAACTTTGACACAATTAAACTATATACAATAAGAACAATTATCAAGTAAGGATTACATTCACAATGTCCAGTCCATTTGTATTTGGCAAATTCAGAGAAACTACTCCATCATCTATCCTATCTTGACGAGTCCAAACTTTTGTACCTAATTCACTTTCTATTCTAACTTGTATTACCAACCCAAAACTATCTTCTTAGACCTCAAAACATTTTCTTAGAAAAACAATTTCAAGTTTTTATGTCTCTCAACCTTATACACTTTATACCTCTCTCGTAAGTTTCTTTTCTGAATTTGGTAACAAGGAAAACTGTAACTATAATTATCTTGTCTTCAATTTCATCAGAGACCCAAGAAGGAGATAATATTACCCATGTAAACAGGAAGTGCAGAGCAAGTATCTTCCAAAACCATAGAAATGACAGAAGCAGCTGGCTTCATGGACAGTCACCCAAGGTTCTTCTGCAATGTTGGGGCATGCATTTCGGCCTACAGGCCTAGAATAGCTGACAGATTTTTCTACCTTGTCTTGACAGAGTTCAGCAGTCTTTTTCCTTTGTGTCCTGCTCATCCAATTTGGACAGCATACTGTCAGCAGTCAAGGCAAGGGAAGTTTTCAGTGATTAATTTTGCCACAACAAAAGCAAATTCCATATGGAGGTTCTTCAATGCCCATCATCCTTTTTTGAAGTAAATTGGTACTGCTAGAAGCAGACATGTCTCACTGTCATGAAAAGTCATAGGTTATTAAAACATCTTAAATGTCATATTCTGTAAATTTCTGAAGTGTTTGAAGACAATCTATCTATCTAAAATATATCTCTGTTTAACCTTGAAAACAATCTTAACATAAGTATGAATTTGATTATTATAGATGACTAACTTCTAGCCTGTATTTCTTAATTATACATTACATTTTTAAATGAGCTTCATAGGTACAATACCTTAAACAAGAGTAGAAACACATATACAGTATAACAAAAATAACCTTAAATTTCTATCAATATACAAAAATGCATACCAATGTAAAATATTTTAAATTAATAGTTGCTTTTTAGTTTAAAGTAGATCCAATAATCTACCCTTTTATCCTATCTTTCCATACCCCTTCTTTTTTCCTCAGAAAGAAATCATTGAATCCAACCTCCCTTGCTTAGTTTCCCCTCTTACCATGACCATTTACAATTTGCAACCAACCCCTCTAAACAATGACAAACATTCATAACCCACCAATGACCAAAAACCACCCATCCCATCTCTTGGGAATGTGGATGCCATATTCTTTAAATTACTTCCTGTTGTCTGTGGACAATGGCATCTTTAGGGGACCATGAGAAAATTGAGATAATGGTCAAGTCCTGGGAGAGGTAGCTGTATTCTTTTTTTGTTTAGTCTCTGTATGATGGGAAAGTGTTGAGCATATCTGAACTCTTGGCTGGATAGTCTGTGAGGCGGGACCATCTCAGCTAACCACCTTGAAATTGTCCTGAGCAGTTTGTAGCTCAAAACTGGCTTTTGGGTGGTATTTGTCAGTTTAATGGCGTTACCATAATCCAGGTGGAATTGTCATTGTGGGGCCCCAATTTCTTTTTAGAGACTTCAAAGGTCGCTGTTAGAAATGGTCATGGTTCCCTGCAGAAAACTTAAACATTTTAAATGTCATATGCAGCAGATCTTAGAGAGGTTGAAAAACCACTATCTATTAAGTATATCTGGAGTACACAAACTTAATTCTTAGTTATCTGATTCAGACTCAAGCCCTAAATCATGTACAGGAAGCTAGATGAAGCCTATTTCTAGAATTAGTTAGTACTCTATATGACCATTAATATCTTGACAGAAAGTTTAAATGTATATAGTAATCTTATAAACTTAGAGATAATATTTATACCTTAGTGACAATAAAATAGTCCCTTAATTTTGGTTTTTCTTCTGTTCCTTATCAGGTAGCTCTTCTGACATGAGACAGATTTTGGATTTTCTTTTAACAAACATGCTTAGGTTTAGAGAAGGAGAGAACCATGCTCCAACTCCAAAGCTAGTTTTGATTTTTAATTGAATTGGAACCACGAAAAGACCATTTGCCTTTTTTGTTTGTAGAGGGCAGCAGAAACAAGTATTTGGGAAGATTTATGAAATTCTATCCTGTTAGGAATGTGCTATACCATTAGGTCAATTTTATTCTTTTTCTTGGGACATTTTTCTCTGGATGATTTGTCCTTTTTCTTCAAATGTCTCATTTGTCCAGTGGTCTTCAGATCCCTTAGTTAGATGTTTTTATTCTCCTGAAAAAAGAAAAACAAAACCCTGACCCAATCCTAAATTCAAGGAGTTCCTTTTTTGTCAATATCTTTGTTAAGACAAAATGTTTTTCAGCAACAGAAGCACTATCTTTTAATAATAAAAAATTATTTCATTTTATTACTTTTTAACCTGATCAAATGAAAGACATTTGTTAGTCTTAGAAGTTAGTTCAGATTGAATGACCAAGCTGTTTGATGAACTATAGCCTCTCCTAATCAAGAGGTTTCTCCTGTTTGAATCTAATCTTTATCAATCTTGATGGTATCCATAACATTTCTTCTCCTATGGAAACAAAAATAAAACCTCTTCCCCAACATAACACATACCCTTGTTTCTATTCTTAAGTCAACACATCTTTAAAATATATAGGCTGATTTAATTCAGCAGTTTTTTCTATTATCCAATGTTTCTCTGCAGCAGCTGTTCCTTGTTCATTAGCATTTAAAAATTTCAAAGTCAATAAAGCACTGTACAATCTATCTCTGGGGGTCTTTATTACCCCTTTTTATTTATTAGGCATTTCTTTTAAAGTGCAATTAGATCTTCTATAACTGCTTGTCCTGTAGGATTGTGTGGTATACCTGTAATATGTTTTATGTTGTAATATGCAAAATTCATTTTACTAGAGACATATGCTGGAGCATTGTCAGTCTTAATTTGTACCAGTATCCCCATAATGGCCATGACTTCTAATAAATGTGTAATTACAGAATCAGCCTTTTCAGAACTTGAAGCAGTTGCCCATGGAAATCCTGAATATGTATCTATGGTATGGTNTACATATTTTAATTTTCCAAACTCTGCAAAATGAAACACATCCATTTGCCAAATTTCATTTCTTTGAGTACCTTTGGGTTACTGTCTTAGTTAAGGTTTCAATTGCTGTGACAAAACACCCTGACCAAAAGGCAAGTTGGGGAGGAAAGGGTTTATTTGGCTTACACTTCAGCATTGCTGTTTATCACCGAAGGAAGTCAGGACAGGAACTCAAACAGGAAAGGATCCTGGAGGCAGGAGCTGATGCAGAAGCCATGGAGGGGAGCTGCTTACTGACTTGCTTCTCATGGTTTGCTCAGCCCACCTTCTTATAGAACCCAGGACCACCATCTCAGGGATGGCCCCACCCACTATAGCCTGGCCCTCTCTCATTGATCACTAAATGAGAAAATGCCTTACAGCTGGATCTCATCGAGGCATTTTCTCTCACACAAAACCTGTTGTTGGTTCTTTCTTTTACTCTTTACTCTTTTTACTCTTTTGGGGGACCCACCACCCAGCTCCCAAATAAATCTTATGGAGGTTTATTCTTACTTATAAATGCCTGGCTTTAGCTTGGTTTATTTCTAGCTAGCTTTTCTTAACTTAAATTATCCCATCTACCTTTTGCCTCTGGGCTTTTATCTTTATCCTGTATACCTTTCTTTACTTCTTACTCTGTGGCTTGCTGTGTAGTTGGGAGGCTGGCCCCTGGAGTCCTCCTCCTCTGGATCCTAGATTCTTTCTTCCTAGATTTCTCTTCCTATTTTATTCTCTCTGCCTACCAGCCCTTCCTGCCTTGCTATTGGCCAGTCAGCTCTTTATTAGACCAATCAGGTGTTTTAGACAGGCAAAGTAACACAGCTTCACAGAGTTAAACAAATGCAACATAAAAGAATGCAACACATCTTTGTATCATTAAACAAATGTTCCACAGCATAAACAAATGTAACACATCTTAAAATAATATTCCACAACAAAAACCAATCGGTACAACTGACCCCTTGTCAACTTGACACACAAACACATCACTATTAAGCTACAACCTATCCTTTTTTATTCATCCCCAAGATCTCACATTAAGAACATAAATAACTTTAAAAGTCCCACAGTCTTTACAAATTCAAACACATTAAAATTTTAGTAACCAATCTTTTAAAATCCAAGGTCTTTCAAAATTTAAAGTCTCTCAACTGTGGACTGCAGTAAAATATGTTCTTACTTCAAGAGGGAAAAATCAGGGCACAGTCACAATCAAAGCAAAACAAAATTCCAACTGTCCGATGTCTGGGATCCACTCATGATCTTCTGGGTAAGATTGTGGAGGCAGGAGCTGATGCAGAGGCCATGGAGGGGTGCTGCTTACTGGCTTTCTCCTCATGACTTACTTAGCCCACCTTCTTATAGAAGCCAGAAGCAACATCCCAGGGATGGCACCATCCACCATGGTCTGGGCTCTCTGATGCTCTATGATTACTTTGTCAACTAGTTGCTAACACAGTGTCCTGACACAAGGTTAATTTTATTTAATTAACACAAACGCAAACTAGGAGTTCACAGTGTGATTGAATATCCGCGAACATACATATTATATGTTCAGCATATTCTCTCATATGTACTTATCCTCTTTTTTCTTGATTCTCCCCCTCCAGTAATAAAAAATACATTTAGGTGTGGGTGACATGACTCAGCATAGTGCTTGCTATACAATCAAGGGTCCTGAATTCTAGCTGTAGCACTCACAAAAAAGAAGCCAGGGCCTGCAGCACACACAGACTGGCGGGCTAGCCTATATTAATCAGTGAGCTCTAGGTTCAAGGAAAGACCATGCCTCAAAAAGAAGGTGATCAATTGATGAAGACATCCAATGTACACCTGTGGCATACACATGTACACACACAATTTTCTTTTTTGTGTATTTCTGCTCTAATCCATTTATTTCCACCATTTCATTCACTGTATGCTTACATCCTCTTCTCTATAGTTCCATGAAGAGTTAAGTTAGCTTGTGGAATTGTGAAAGTTTTTATTGTTTAGGTTCTCACTATGTAGCTCTGGTTTGCTTAACACTCACTATGTAGACCAGGCTGGCCTCAAATTCACATAGATCCACCTGCCCTTTGCCTCCTGAGTGTTGGGATTAAAGATGTGTGCCATTACACCAGAATGATTTTTATTATTTATAAATGCATTTTACAACCGTTACACTTTTCTGGTGGGCTGACTCTTATATTGTTGTATAATGTAATTCGCTGTCACTTTGTGAGAAGTTTTGAGTTAAGTCTATTTTATATGCTGTATTTTCTCTCTTTTTGTTGAATGTGCTATCTCTTTCTAATCCTTTGCTTACAGCTTATGTGTGCCCTTAAAGATTATAGAAAGTACATAGTTGGATATTGACTTTTAAAATCCTTTTAGCTATCGTGTGTCTCCCTTCCCACCCCCCAGTGCTGGTGGATCAAATCTTATTGGGCAAGTGATACATCACTGAGCTACAACCCAGCTCCACATTGTATGTATTTTGACCTGGGATCACAGTACATTGATATTTTCAGTAATTATTGATAGAGAAGTATTTATAATGGCCACTTTCTTCATTAGTTTCTGCCCAAGTTGTCATTATTTTGGCTCCCTTTCATACTTTGTCATCTTTTTACTTGATATGCTTTCATTCCTTCTTTTTATCTTTTCTTTCCAATTTATTTCTTTATGTTGTTGTTATTGTTTGAGACAGAGGCTTCCTACATACCCCAGGATGGCCTTGAACTCATGATCTTCCTGCTTATGCCTCCTGAATACTGGGATTATAGATGTGTAAGACCACATTCAACTCTCTTTTCCTTTTATGTAACTTATTTTAGTATTTTCTTTTTGGTTACAGTACACTTCCACAAAGTTACTTATAATAGCTTGCTTTAAGCTAATAATATATTATCTTGAATCATATAAATAATTACACTTCCCCATTCCTCCCCAACACTTTATAGCATTAATGTCACAAGTTATATATAAATACATGTATATGTTATGTGTATAATATATTTTAGTCATATCCTTAGTTACATAATTTTGATTAACTTTTATGGCAGAATTAAAAGTAATTTCTTCACTACTTTTATTGCAATAGAGTATTCTGTGTAGGCCAATATGCTTAACTTGCCAGTGGATTTTGTGATTTCTTATGTTGCTGTGTTGCTGTTTTAGCATCCTTCCTTCTCAAACTGAACATCTTCCTTTAGCATTTCTTCTATGGCAGATAGAGAAATGATGAGCTCCCTCCGCAATTGTTTGTCTGTAATTTTTTTTTTGTATCTGTGAATGTACAAACATATATAAATACAACTTGCTGAGTCTGTTTTTGTTCCTTGTGTGAATACTGTTTCAAGGCTGATAATTTTGCATTGGACAACCAATAAGGGGGCTCATCCCTGGGATAGGATAATTCTCCTCCTCCCAGCCGTCATTAGTTACCTGTAGTTCTTTGTCTACGGGTCAGACCCTGAAAAGTATCTCCCTTTCCATGTTACCATGTCTATTGATATTGCCACTGTTCTGGTCTTGTTTATGTAGCCATTTATAGGGGAGACTGCTTCACAACAGACTTCCTGGTATTATGGTTCTTATAGTCCTCTCTTCTCTTTTACAGTGTTCTCTGAACGGTAGATGGAAGAGCTGTGATGTACATATATCCATTGAGGTTGGGCTTCCCACAGTCTGTTGGTCTCTGTATTGTGGCCAGTTGTTTTTCTGTGATGGTCCATTTGCTGTAAAGATAGGCTTCTTTCATGATGGGTGGTGGCTACAGTTCTCTGTGAGTATAACGATATGATTAAGAATGTAGTAAGAAATTATACTGGTTTAGTAAAGTGACAGTCATAGATTCTCTCTTTTTTTAAAATTTTAAAGCATTTTCTTGGACAAATAATGCTTTATGGATGAGACAGCACTGGAAGCAGAATTAGAAGAGGACATCTTTTATAAGACACACATGCAAGTAGAGCAGAAATTTTTTGTTTGATTCTGACTATGCAGTTGCCTTACTTGTTCTGCCTTGATGAGTGCTCTAGCTATACATTTAAAAGGTTTTTGTTTGTCTGTTTTTTTTTTACAAAATAAAATTAATAATAAAACAAAAAAACCTGTTACATTGAGGCTGAACCAGGCAACACAACTGAAGGAAAAGACCCCAAGAGCAGGTATAAACACTAAACTGGATGCCATAATATATACACAGAGGACCTGGTGCAGATCTATGCAGGCCTTGTGCTTGCTGCTTCAGTCTCTGTGAGCTCATAGGAGTTTTGCTCAGTTGATTTAGAGGACTTTGTTCTCCTGGGGTCCTCCATCTCCTGTGGCTCTTACAGTCTTTCTGCCTCCTCTTCCATGGGGTTCCCTGAGCTCTGAGGGGAGGGATTTAATGGAGACATCCCATTTAGAACTGTGTGTTCCAAGGATTCTTTCTCTCTCTCTGTATAATCTCTGGCTGTGGATCTCTGCATGTGTTCCCATCTGCTGCAAGAGGAAGCATCTCATAATGACTAGATAAGGCACTATTCTTTGAGTATAAAGGAATATCATTAGGAGTCATTTTATTGATAAATTTTTTTTCGGACCAGTAGTGTTCGGTTTTACCCTAGGTACCTGGACTACCTAGTCTCTGGTTCTTGGTCATCCAAGCAGTGTCAAGTATAGGTTCAGTCACATGGAGTGGGCCTTAAGTCAAATCAGACATTGGTTGGATCCTCCCACAAGTTCTGTGTCCTGGCATATCTTGAAGGTGAAAGATTTTGTGGCTGGGTTGGTGTTTACATTTCTCTTTTGGCAGCCTGCAGAGTACTTTCCCACACCAAAGAATCTAGAACATAGGGATAAAGGCTCATGTAGGCACCAGATTGACGTCTCCACGTTCAATGAGTTGTGTGGGTGTTGTCCTGAGGAATGGGACCCCGCTGAATGGATTCTTTTCTAAGGTTCATGACCTTACTATCCCCAACAGAATACTTGTTTTCTGTACCAAGTATGATTTCCTTCCTATTGAGTGGTTCTTAAATCTAATTAGGCAGCTGTTGGTTGCAACTGATACGTGAGTGCCACTTATTGCATCTTTATGCATATCTTGCCATACTGATCATTGTCATGGTTTATCAGTTGCAGCTGAGTAGGACTGTTTAATTCATTCCCTCCCTTGGTAGCTTGCATATACATTTTCTGGAATCATGAAAGCCAGACTATAAGAAAGTAGCTTTCAGGACACATCCAGCTGGAATCATGTGAGTCCTGTGTCCTAAAGTATGAGGTATATTTAGCAATAGGGTCCACCTTTAACCCCTTAGAGGCAACAAAGTGCTACATCAATGTCTACAATGTACATGGGGGAGTCACTTAGTCTACCCTGAGCAACCACTAGAAAGGAGGTTTCTGGTGCCTTGTACTGGGGTTTTGTTAGTCTGTGGTTCTTGCACATACCATATACAAGAGTACGTACACACACACACACACACACACACACACATATACATACGCACACACACACTTCTTAAAGGAAGTTAGGCCACTTAGACTGACAATACTACCAACAATTCCCTTCTTTCTGAATATTTTCAAAATTATCACTTTGTCTTTGATTTCTGACAACTTAATTACAATATGGTTTGGTATATATTTTATTAATTCATGTTGAGACTTTTGAGTTTCATACTGTAAACCTTGATATCTCCTCCTGATTTTGGAAATTTTCTACAAATATTTCTTTGCATCTGCTTTCTAGTCCCTTCTTCTCAGATTTCACAGTTTGTATACTTATTCACTTGTTGGTGGTCCATAAATCCTTTTAGCTATCTTTTTTTGTTTGTCTGTTCATTTGTTTTCTTTTGTTTGTTTGTGACTGATAATTTCAAATGACCTGTTTTGTTTTTGTTGATTCCTGATACATGCTCTACTCTGCTGTTGAACTCCTATATTCAAATTTTAAGTCCAGTTATAATATTTAGTTCCAAGATTTTTGCTTGCCTCTTTCTAAAAGTTTATATCTTCTTTGAAATTCTCTCCTTTTTTTGCACATTGTTCTCTGAGCTCAGTGAGAATCTTCATGCTGGAAATTTGGAATGTTTTGTGTGGGAAATGTAAAAGAGATGCTCCATTTTTTCAATCAAAGGGTTAAATGTGAAAAATCTTCATTAAAATTTGTAAAGAAGCTATTTGGTAGAAATTGAAAGTCATCCAGGCTCAGGGTTGCACTGAGTGCTCCCAATTGTATCCTTCCTTTCTGCTGCACCACTTCAAATTAGCCATTCACGTGAGACTGTGAGGCCTTGCGCTGACCACTCAGGAACACACAGGTCACCTTTGCATTAGGAATAAAAACTCAGCAGGAGCCCTGGTGGGTATATTTGCTGCTTTATTTGACATGACAATGAGCTCTCCTGCAGAAGTGAAACTTTTGCCTTGCCAAAATTGTTTGGCTTGTGTGGTCATTTCCTTGGAATCTCAGACCCATTCTATCAAATATTTTACAAGCTTCCTTTGCAGTAAAGTTGCTTTGTGACTTTTATCTAGTTCCTTTTGGAGTATATTTTCCCTTTAAAATTATCTTTGGTTCTTGTTTTGGTGTGTTTGTATGAATATTTTACTATGCCATAAAAAAAGTGCCACCTCTTCCTGTCTTCTTAGATTGGCCTCAAACAGAATACTTTCATCAATCATCCAGGACAAAACTTCTGTGAACCTCGGAAACCTTTAGTCCATTATATCACATTGGTTTTTAGTGGTCTTTGGATATCTAGAGTATGCCTGGTCCTGTCATCACTCTGAAACATATAGGTCAGAAGTCACTCAAGTAGAACCTGAGGAAGTTGGAACAGTGAGTGTACAGTCCACCCTTTTCCTCCTTAAGGAGAAGCAGGGAGCTAGCATATAACATTTACTCACTTTATACTGTGCCATGGGGAGGAGCTATGGTAGATGCCACACTATACTTCAGACTGTTGCTTGTTCTTTATCCCCCAATGGACTCTAATGCAAGTTCTTGTCATCAATCTGAGATAGAGGAGATATATACTACCCTCTTGTTTGGTGTTAACTGTGCAGTCTATTTTCTTTGATCCTCCAGGAGAATCTAAGAGTTGGGATGTCCTTCCTGGTCATATGATGCAATGGCAGGGGTGGGAATTTTGACTAGGAACTCTCTGTATCTGCTCCATTTTTATTTTTATTTTTATTTTTGGTTTTTCAAGACAGGGTTTCTCTGTGTAGCTTTGGAGCTTGTCCTGGAACTCACTGTATAGACCAGGCTGGCCTCGAACTCACAGAAATCTGCCTGCCTCTGCCTCCTGAGTGCTGAAGAAGCATGCACCACCACCGCCTGGCAATCTGCTCCACTTTTAATGTTGCTGCTTTTGTATTCTCTAAGGGTGCAGGAGCTTCAGGTCCTCTCTAGATTTCCTACAAAGGAAAGTGATCCATGTGCTGCTGTTGAAGCAGTGTGTTCAAGGAGTAAAGATAGTCCAGCATTATTCTGTCCTGCTATCTTAATGTTACATATACTTAACTCTTACAAATATTCTTGAGCTTTGCTCTGTGGTGTGGTCACATTACATGAAAACAGTTTCAGCTATTCTGTTCCCATTTTATTACTTGTTCGGTGAGAACAGAGGCCAAATTTAGTGTAGAGATTATTATTCTCCACTACTGAGATTAAACCCTTCTGAGAACTTTACCATTACCCTATGAATTCCATGGTTTTCTAGTGCAAGTGCTTAGAATAGGAACTATTTATAAGTGTATGCAGAATATTCTTCCATTGTGTTCTTTCATTTGATTCTTTCTTCTGTTTTGGGTACTTCCCTTGCACTCAAACATCCATCCACAATCAACAACCTATTTGATTGGATATCTCTTCTCTCTACTGCCCTCACTCTCTTTTATTTTCTCCTTTCCTCCACTGAGGCTTGAAAACTCATGGAAGTAGTCTGGGGCAATTATAGGACTAACTTTGTTTGCTTTATGGTTTTCAGGTACCATTGTCCTTTTACTGCATGGACTTAGAAGAACTGAACTGGATCTCACCACAAAGTATCCTCCCTGAGGACTAGCTCTTATAGTATCAGAAGGTGCTATGTAAGCTGCCAGGGGAGAAAAGCAATAGTCAAAACCAGCTCTGAGGCCTATAAAGTACAACAATGACTAATATGGTAAGAATCCCCAAGGGTACAATAGTGGTACTTATATCTTGGAGGTAAACAGTAGCTATCTAATTGGATTTAAGGCCAGTTAAATAAGAAGAAATTCATGCCTGGTACTGTAAACTTATCCAACTACCCAGGGTTAGCGGACCCTTGAGGTGAAGCTACTATTGCCACTTTCCTAAACCATTATAATTTCTAGCTGAATTATAAATATTTACCCTTGTACTCACAAGATGAAGCATCTTTGATGAAGGATGAGAGCTATACTTATCTGTGAGTATAAGAATAAGCATTTAGAATGCAACTAAAAATTGTACTGTATTAAGATATTTTCTGTTTCCCATATATATGTATGTATATGTAACGTGAACTTCTAAACAGTCTTATTAAATAAAAGCCCAGATCCTGGTATTGTGATGAATGCTGAAAGATCAGAGAAGCAGAACAAGCCACAGGTAATCCACCTCACCAACTTCTCAGCCAATCCTGTTTCCTCAAACTGGAAGCTTCTGAGTCCTCATCTGAATGGATCTCAGCTGAACTGCTGCTAAAAGCCTAAAAGCTTAAAAGCCTCTAGTTCTTGGTCCTCACACCCTCACACCTTATATACTTTTCTGCTTCCTGCCATCACTTTCTGGGATTAAAGGTATGTGTCTTTCCCAAGTAAGACATGAGATCTCAAGTCCTTGGATTAAAGGTGTGTGCCACCATGCCTGGCTCTGTTTCCAGAGTGGCCTTGAAGTCACAGAGATCCAGATGGATCTCTGCCTCCCGAGTAATAGGATTAAAGGTGTGTGTGCCACCATTTTCTGGCCTCTATGTCTATCTAATGGCTGTTCTGTTCTCTGACCCTAGATAAGTTTATTAGGGTACACAATCTATTGGGGGACACAATATCACCATATATATATAGAGGGGGGAGGGAGGGAGGGTATGAGAGGAGGTCATGAATTCTAGAACAGGTGGTTGGGAGAATATAGGAAGAGTTGGTGGGGGAAAGGAAAGGGGATGGAAAGATGCAAATATATGAAATCCTCAAATAATGTTTTAAACAAATAACTACATTGATATGCAGAAAAGTTATTTCTGTACCTAACTCTCATTGAATTTCTCAAAATGAACATCAGGTAACAAAACATTTGATCCTTTGCCTGGCATAAAAAATGACACGGAGTTGGGAACATGGATTGGTGGGTTAAGTGCTTGCCACAAAAATCATGAGGACCTGAGTTCATCCCCAACACCCATGTAAAAAATCAGACATGGTGGCACTCATTTGTAACCCTGGTACTTGAGATGCTGAGATAGGTGGATCCCTGAGGCTTACTGGCTATCCAGCCTACATGAATAGGTAAACCTTAGGTCCCAGTGAGAGATTCTGCTTCAAATAATAAGGTGGACAGTTCATGAGGAACAACACCTGTAGTTGACCTCTGACCTCCATATACATATGCACACATATGCACATGTACACACACATGCACCCTCCCATGGATATATACATATGCTACCTAACACAATAATAATAATAATAATAATAATAATAATAATAATAATAATAATAGAAACAAAAATTGTGTGCTCAAAAATCTCCAGATTGTCATGACAGATTTTTAAAAAATATTTATTTTATTATTTTACATTAATGTTTTATTATTCTCTCATATAGTACATCCCAACCTCAGTTTCTCCTCCCTCCTCTCCTCCCAGCCCCTCTCCCTACCTCCCCTCTCTCCCAGATCCACTCTTCCTCCATCTCCCTTCAGAAAAGGATAGGCATCCTAGGGATATCAACCAAACATGGTATATCATGTTGCAATAAGACTAGGCACACCCCCTCCTATTAAGCCTGGATGAGGCAACCCAGTAGGAGGAAAAGGGTCCCAAGAGCAGGCAGAAGATGATGTCTCTACATCCTCTGCTCCCACTGTTAGGAGTCCCACAGAAACATCAAGCTACACAACCATAACATTTATGCAGAGGACTTAGGTCAGTCCCATGCAGGCTTCCTGATTGTTGCTTCAGTCTCTGTGAGCCCCTATGAGCCCTGGTTAGTTGATTCCATGGGCCATTTTATTGTGGTGTACTTGACCCCTGTGGCTCCTACGATCTTTCCTCCCTGTCTTCTGCAGAATTCCTGGAGCTCCACCTAATGTTTGGCTGTGGGTCTCTGCATCTGCTCCCATCAATTGCTGGATAAAGCCTCTCTGATGACAATTATGTCATGACAGATTTTATATGTAAAAGTTAATATAAAATGTGACAAAAGTGAAAAAAAAGTTAGTTGCACATAATTGAAATATGCTACTTGTAGTGGCTATAGAAATGGCTTAATGACAGAATGTGTACTGACCTTCCAGAGGACCTAAGTTCAGTACTCAGGACCTACATCAAGCAGCTCACAACTTCCTATAAATCCAGCCCCATGGGGATCTGTGGCCTTGGGCATTCATAGGCACCTGCATACATATGTACATATCCACACACTGACACAGAAAGAGAGACACATAATTAAAAGCCCAGTACTCCGAAGGCAGAGGCAGGCAGATCTCTGTAAGTTTGAGGCCAGCCTGGTCTACATAGTAAGATTTAGGGCACCCAAAGCTACATAAAGACACCCTGCCTCTAATAATAATAATAATAATAATAATAATAATAATAATAATAATACAAATAAATCTTTCATGCTATGAGTCCCCATTGGAATTCATACCTTACCAGTATTCAGCCCTAAATATCAAAGTGTTAGCTCCCATTATTAATATTGAAAGCACTTGCCTGGGAAAACTCTTACATCCCCTCTGGAAACCAGTAAATATATATCATGTAAAATGATGTGTCAAAAATTAAAACAAAAGAAAAG